>JAWZTI010000191.1:10553-44536 GCA_039880955.1 Chlamydomonas urium | reverse complement strand
CTGTTGGTCCCCTCCCCGAGAGCCATACCCCACCACCAGCAGGTCTTCCATGCTCTCTCCGGGCCCGACCTGCGCCATCGGAGTCCCCAGCCTCGCCCTCATGCCACCGCCCGTGCCGGCTTGGTACGAGTTGACGGAGGGCGAGATGAGCTGTACGCTGGCCTGAAGGTAGTCCAGGGAGAACTCAACGTTGCCTGATGGCACCCGGACGGCTTGCTGCAGCTGCAAACGGAGTGGACACATGCAAGGAGAGAGGGTGTTGCAGATCAGGGCGCTGCAGGGAGAGCTCGACATTGCCTGATGGCATTTGGACTTCAAAGGTGACAAGGGCAGGGAAAGGAGGGCGAGAAATGCGTGGGAAGGGAAGCAGGGTGCAGGGACTTGGCGAGAACGTGGCAAGGTGAAGGAGGGCGATACGTTCGTGGGTGGGAAGCAGGGTGCGACGGGGGAGACTGCATGTTGCCTCATGGCTGAGCTGAGCGCTTGTTCTGACAACGAGGCTCCGCTTCCTTCCAAAAGGGCAACGGGATGGGAGGCATGGGATGGCACCTGAGCTCCTTGCTGCATTTTGGGAGTGGAACGTGTCGTCAAGGTGAGACAGACGGTTAGGGGTGCGGGTGAGAAGCAGGGTGCTGAAGGGAGGGCAGCACGTTGCATGATTGCACCTGGACGGCTTGTTGCAGTTGCCAAGGGAGTGGCCACAAGCAAGGGGAGGGAGGGCGTCGGGTGCGCGGGTGGCAGGCAGGGCACTCGTCATCAGCTGGACCAGTGCAAAGCCGAAACAAGCCATGACCTGTAGGTTATTGCCAACACTCAACCAGCCCAGTGCTCGATTGACACATCCCTGATTCGCCCCTGCGTGTAGCAATAGCACCCCTCACCTCAGAGCTGGGGGCATGGGGGGCATCGCCATCGTCCAGCTGGCCCATAGCTCAGCCAACACAACCCCTGACCAAGGCAGATAGCCCGTCCATGCACGAAACAATACATCACCAGCACCCCTCACCTCTGAGCTGAGGGCATGGGGGTCGTCGTCATCGTCAAGTTGGTCTGCAAAGTCATCGTCAGCGACTGCCTTGCGCTGCGCAGCGCTGCGGATGAGGTCACAGCTGCCATCCAGCAGCAGGAACAGGCCCTCGCAGGGCTCACCCAACCTGTGCCAGGGGAATACAGCAAGTGAAGAAGCAAGTTGACAACACCACAGCCACTCCGCAGCAGGAACAGGCCCTCGCAGGGCTCACCCAACCTGTGCGATTGGGGTTATGAATAGGTGGACATGTGAAAGTGTAGTGATGCAGCAGCTGTTGATAAGCGGCGCCACTGCAGCACCAGGAATATTCCTTTGCAGGTTCTGACGGGGACAAAGGGGGCAGCGAATGCAGCAGCAACGTGCCAAGTGGGACAAACCCCAACATCATGCACCCCCCCCCTCACTTGACGTGCTGTCCGTTCTCAAGCACGCGCCACTGCGACACGGGCAGCAGCTGCGGCAGAGACATGATCAATTAATCAGCCCCTAACCTCACACATAGTCTCCCCTCACGCCCCCACCTTACATGCCACCCATAGCCGCCCCCCTCACTTGATAAGGTGCTGCCCGTTCTCAAACACGCGCCGCTGCGAACCTGGGAGCAGCTGCAGCAGCTCTGCAGTCAGCGCTGCCTCGCTGTCATCGCCGTCGGGCGCCCCCGGTTCCCCCCGGCTACTGCTGCTATACACCACCAGCAGCCCTGAAGGCACCGCGGAGGCGCCCGACCCCGGCCCGGCATCGCCTGCACCGCCTCCGCCTTTCTTGGCGCCGAAGCCCAGCTGTGGAGGGGCGAGGAGGCGCTGGTGCTTGGCGCTGAGCCGCAGCGCTGATGTGGACTTGGCGCTGCGCACCACGACGAGTGTCTCGTCGCCGTCGCCATCCCCCTCCTCCCCCTTTACCTCCTTCGCCGCCGCCGCTGCCAGCTGCTGCTGCAGGTGCTGCACCAGCTGTTGTGCCGGCCGGTTGCCGCGCGGCGACGCAGGGACAACGGCGGCGGCGGTGGCGGCGGCGAAGCGCATGCCCCCGGACGCCAAGCCGTCGCTGCCGGCGTCCCTTCCGTCGCTGGCCGCGGAGCTCCCGCTCGGCAGGGTGTCAAAGCTGCCCCCCTGCTGTTGCTGCTGCGCCGCCGTCGCCGCCACAGCAGCAGCAGCAGCAGCAGCAGTAGCAGCAGCAGCAGTGGAGGGCGTTGCCGCGGCAGACCCGGACGTGGTCGCCCACAGCAGCGGCACTTCGCTGCCGCCCCCGCCCCCGCCGCCTCCACCCCGACTGCGCCCCGAGACGGTCCGCAGGATCTCGGCGCTGCGTCGGCGCGAGTTCACGTCCAGCACGCGCGACATGGCCAGGTCCTTGCATGTGAGCAGGGGCAGCTTGCCCGCGCGCGTGACCCATGGGTGGGTCGCAACCTCCTCCAGCGTCGCTCGGCGAGCAGGGTCCTTCTCAAGTAGCCTGTAAAGACAGGCAAAGGTAGGCATCATGCAAGCTTGAAATTAAGTTGAACATGTGACTGCATGTGTGTGCTGAAGTGCGCATTGGCGGGGTCTTCTCCAGCAGGCTGCATAGACAGGCGCAGATAGGCAACATGCAGAGGCATGTCACTGTGTGTATACTGCAGGTGCACGTTGCCAGTGTGGGTGCCTTCCAGCAGCCTGCATGGGCAGGCGGGGATAGGCACCATGCAGAGGCTTAACCCTTCGATAAGATAGCCTTAACCCTAAGATAACTTAACCCTTCGATAAGATAACTTCACCCTTAGATAACCTTAACCCTGAGATAACTTAACCCTTCGATAAGATAACTTCACCCTTAGATAGCCTTAACCCTGAGATAACTTAACCCTTCGATAAGATAACTTCACCCTTAGATAACCTTAACCCTAAGATAACTTTACCCTTCGATAAGATAAACCTTGGATATAGCTGTGTGTATGCTGCAGGTGCACGTTGGCAGGGTGTCTGTACAGTAGCGCAAACAGCTGAGCGTCTGCGCGCATCAACACCAGTAATCAAGGCCGCGTGTTGTGGTACATAGGCTATGAACCATAATGCTGCCTAACACAACACACCTGCTGATGAGGTGCTTGACCTCAGCGCTGGCCTCTAGGCCAGCCCTGCCAGGCGGGAAAGCCAGCGGCTGCTTCTGTACCGCCTCGTAAACCTGGTATGAGCTCTGCCCGCTGAAGGGCGTGCACCCAAAGATGAACAGGTACAGACACACGCCCAGGGCCCAGACGTCACCTGCGGCAGCGGTAAGTGGCGGCAGCAGCAGTGTCAGCAGCAACCGTGGTTTCAGCAGCAGCGGGCAGCTGGCAGCTGACAGCAGCATCGGCGGCGGTGGTGGCAACAGGTGCAGGCACATGCCCAGGGCCCAGACGTCACCTGCGGCAGCAGGTCCGGCGGCAGCAGGCAGCGTGTTACTTCAAGGTGGAGGGCTGGAAATGCACGCATGGTGGATAGATACCATCCTCTGAGTTCTCCCCTCCCCACACCCAGCACCTCACCCTCAAGTTGCTGAAGGGCTAGCAGATGCTCAGCCGCAGCCTTTCCCAACCCATCGTGGTGCCTTTCAGACAAGACCAATCCTGCACCTCACCCTTGAAGCCGTTGAGAGGCTGCCCTGCACACCACCCCGTTCGCGCTCCCTGTTCAAGTGCCCCACTGCCTTATCATTGAAGCCGTTGAGAGGCTGCCCTGCACACCACCCCGTTCGCGCTCCCTGTTCCAGTGCCCCACTGCCTTATCATTGAAGCCGTTGAAAGGCTGCCCTGCACACAACCTCTTCACGTTCCCTGCCAATGCCCTGGGTGGCGTTCAAGAGGCGGCCCACAACCCCTGTTTCCATGACCCAAGTGCGCCCTCACCCTTGAAGCAATTGAAGGGCTGCCCCACACAAACCCTGCTCCAACAACCCAGTGCCTCACCCTTAAAGCCGTTGAAGGGCTGTCCAGCACACATCTCTGGCGCCATGAACGCGGGAGTGCCGACGCTCTTGACCAGCATTTCGTCAGGCTCGCATAGACGCGCGCTTCCAAAGTCAGTGATCTTGACCTGTGGGACACAGCAGGAGGCAATGGCGACAGTCAGCAGCAGCCCAGGAGCGAGTCAATGTGAAGCTGGGCACCAACTACCCTGAGTGACGAACACTGGGGACACAGAAGCGGACTGCAGCAACAGTAGAAGCAGCCGCAACAGTAGAAGCAGCCGCAGCAGTAGAAGCAGCCAACACTGCTGCCAATGAGTGAACACCACCGTTGATGGATTGTGCAAAAGTGCAGACCAAGATCCCTGCCACCCAAGCACACACCAATACAAACCTTGGCTGAGATGGTGAGCAGCAGGTTGTCTGGCTTGATGTCACCATGCGCCACGCCGTTGAAATGAAGGTAGTCCAGGCCCTGCGAGCAGGGTGCAACAGGGGTCGAAATCAGGCTCGGTTTGTTCCCCAAGGTTCAGTTACCTACACGGGCACATTTCTGTGGCAGGCTGCCCTGAGGATTGTTCAAGCACACATACTTATGAACCATGATTGACAGCGCCTGTCTCAAAGGAAGCTTTCCATGGAGAGATGAAATGCATCTTTCATTTGGCCAAAGAAGAGATGAAATGCAGGCAGTGCATGCCATCAATCATCCGTATGACTGTTAACCTCCTGCAAACGTCATACGTATGACTGTTAACCTCCTGCAACCGTCATCCGTATAACTGTAAAACTCCTGCAACCGTCATCCATATGACTGTAAACCTCCTGCAACCGTCATCCGTATAACTGTAAAACTCCTGCAGCCCTCCCACCTGCACCACGTCCCTGAAGTAGACCAGTGCATGCGCTTCAAGGACCAGCTTTACACCTAAACTGCGGACAATGCATGCCAGCACACAGCCTGCATGACTCCACCCCCTGGTTCTTCTTCACAGGCACCAACCACATGCCTGAAGCAGCCCAACGCAACCGCCTTGAGCCACGCTCTAGATTCAGGCAAAGCTTCATACCTTAAGTATAGACAGTACGAGCCAACCCTGATGCCAACCTCCTCACCTGCACCACGTCCCTGAAGTAGCCCAGCGCGACTGACTCGGGGATGGGGTCCTTCTTAGTGGGATGGCTTCCTGGCATCACGCAGCCACCCTGTGTGTGGTGAGTTGCCACAACAGCAAGCAGCGGCGGCGGTGGGCGACAGAGGCAACGGTGCATGAGCCTATCCCGGCATCAAACAGAGCAGCTCCAACCAACGCCCGGCGACTTGCAAGATGCACAGCCAAGCGGTCAGAGTCGCAATTGCTTGCGACTTGCAAGTCACCCTCCAACAACACAAACGCATTCAGCAGCTACATGATTGCAGCACATTGTCACATATGTGGTTGCAACGGCCCTTCGTGGGGCTCACCTCGACATACTCCATGACCATCAGGACCTTTCGGTCTGCCTGGCTGCTGATGACCTCGTATAGCTTCACAACGTTGGGATGATCCAGGTCCTTCATGACCTGAGACAGCGTACACAGGGGCGTGGAGGGTGAGGGGAAGGCGAAGGGAGGGCAAGTGGAGGGTAGCTGAGGAGGAGGGAAGCGTTTCACGTCAAGCCAATGTCATGCCAATGTCATGCCAATGTCAAGCCAATGTCATGCCAATGTCAAGCCAATCTCAACACAGTTGATTTCATGACGGACTGCCTAACACACAACCCCTGCTGGGCCAGCTGCGCCCAGCAGGCGGGGTGCAAGTTGAGGGCCAGAGGGTGGCCTCCCTCATGTATGCGGATGACCTGGTGATCTTGGCAGAGGATCCTGGGTTTGTTCAAGCAGCCCTTGATGAGCTGGCAAGGTGTTGTGTGTGCCTTAGGTTGGAGGTGGACCTGAGGAAGACAGTAGGGGCTGTTCCCAACCCATGCCCGGGGGATGGGAGCGTGCGGTGGAAGTTTGAGGGTGAGGAGGTACCCAGGCAAGGGGAGGCCATATACATGGGCACAAGCTTTGATGCAGCACAGGGGGTGGAGGGGGCCTGGCTGAAGTTGCTAGGCAAGGCCCACGGGGCGATGTATGGGGCACGGAGGCGTTGTGGGGTGCTTGGGGTTGGTGCTGCAGACCTGCAGCTGCACCTGTTTGAAGCCCTGGTTAGGCCGGTGATGGATTTTGGGGCGGCGGTGTGGGGACCTATGGTGGCTCAGGCGGGCGGGGTGAAGGAGGCAGAGGACCTTTGTCTGCAGTTCCTGCGGCTGACCTTTGGGGTGAAATCTTCTGCGGTAGGGGTGGTGTTACTGCAGGAGGTCGGCTGGGCCCCGGTGTGGGCGACTTGGGTACGCCGTGCCGCGCGATTTTGGAATAGAGTGGTAGAGAGGGGGCAAGGGGACTTGGTGCGAGCAGCCCTGGTGGAGAGCTGCGAGATAGCGGCAGCAGGCGGGTCCGCTGGTGGCCCGACACAAACGTGTTGGGCCGCCCATATGGCTGCGGCGGAGCGCAAGCTGGCTGAGGGTCTGGGTAAAGATTAGCGGGCGGACGTAGTGGGCATGGTAGCGCTCCCTACAGCGCTGGTGAGGGGGGCCGGTGAAGCAAGTGGACGGTGGTGGAGGCTTGACCTGAGCGCTGGGGGCCAAGCGGCCATCAGCCAGGGGGATGCAGCTGCCCTGCAGGTCAGGGATGTTCCGGCTAGTATGAGGGAGGGGTTTAAGATCTATACCCACCACTGCTGGTTTGCGGTGCCGCTGGGGGGGAAAGAGGAGGTGCGACGGTTCTGGCAGGTGCTCAGGAGCAAAGCAGCCGTACGAAGGGTTGCGCAGCTGCGTATGGCAGCGCATATGCTGGCCATAGAGGGGGGCCCGATTCTCTGGGGTACCTAGGGCCAACAGGGTTTGTGTAGTTTGCCACCAAGGCCAGCGCGTGGACGAGCGCCATTTTGTTTTCGAGTGCGCATGCTACGCCCTAATTAGGCCCTAATTACGCCTAGTTACGCACTAATTAGGTACGCTGACCTGTTTAACGGGGCGGATGCCATGACCAACGCGTCTGACCTTGAGATGCAGCAGTGGATGAACCCGCCGAGCGGACGTGAAGCCGCATTTTGGTCCAGATTGAATGCTTTCCTGTTTGAGTGTTGGCTCTCTAGAGCACTTGGTATGGCCCTGTAACCCAGGGCTGTGGTTTGGCTGTTTGAGTTTTTGCTTGCGTTTGGTTCCCTTCACTTCAAATGGCCACACGTGAGCCCTTTTCGATGTTGGTACCAGGTAATCCTGCCCGTTTTTGGGCAGGGGTCCTATGCGCCCTAGCGGTGCCCCCCAGGACTGCAAAACACACTACTACTTCGAACCCCCCGCCCCCACACCCACCGCAATCTCGCTGCAGTAGTGCGCGCCAAGCTGCGCAAACGCGCCCATCTGCTGCCTACTCAGCGGGACGTGGAAGCCGCCGACACAGTTCAAACCCATCGTCCCCCCCGCCGTTGCCGCCGTCGCTCCGCTGCAGCTCGACAGCCGCGACGACACCGGCGCCAGCAGGCCTGACGGCCCCGGCTGCGGGCTGACCGACCGGAGCCCCACGGGGGACAACAGCGGCGAGTCACTCTCCGGCGCGAACTGGCCGAGGCTGTTGGAGGAGCCGGGCAGCGAGGGGTGAGTCTGGTCAGCGCCGAAGCGGCTGGATCCAGCGATGCCGGCACGGCCGAGCAGCAGCGGCCGGCCGCTGCCGATCCCTCCTCCCCCGGCTGCCCCGGTCAACGGCGAGGAGCATGGCACGCACGCCGCCGCCGCCGCCGCCACTGCCCCGGATGCGAAGCCGCCGTGCGATGTCGGAAAGTGTGGGCCGCCGCTGCCGCCGCTGCCGGGCGCTGCCGCACCAAAGCTGCCGGAGCTGGTTCCACTCCCGAGGAGCTGCAGTTGCGAGCGGTAGGCCGCCTGCGGCTGGTCCCCGCTGCAGGGCTCGCCCGCCAGCCTCGCCCCAGCCAGCCCCTCCGGCAGCTGCAGGCGCGTGCACTGCATCCGCTCGCTCTCGCCGCTCTGGCTGTCGCCCCTGCTGTCCAGCGAGCTCCTCGGGGTGCTCGACAGCCCCGTCATGCGCCGGCGGAGCTGCCCGTTCGTGCCCACACTGCCTGTCCCTAGCAGGCTAGATAAGTGGCGGCTGAGCTGACTGCACGAGCCCCCGGCTCCCATTCCCGGCTGGCTGATCAAAAGCGGCGCGGCGGCGACGAGCCGGCCTGGCCCTTGGCTCCTAGATGCCTCGGCCAGGGCTTCTGCCGCGGCAGCATCGACGTTGCAAGATGCCTTCAGTGCCGCTTCAAGACCATCCCCCCCCGCAGAATATGACAGCCCCAGCCCCACCGCTCCCGGTGCCTCCCTGCCTGACGGGCCAGGCAGCTGCCTTGCCGCCGCCATCGCTCGGCCAGGCAGGCTAAGCGGCCTGCCGCCTTGCGCCGCTGCTCTCGCTGGCGAACCTAGCAGCTCACTGCTTGCAGTCGAAAACACCGACGGCAGCCGCTCCAGGCACGCCATAGACGCCGCTGACGCCGCCGCTGCCATCACCTCTACGCTGGTAGGCGCGATAACCTCCTCGGCCACCGGTGCGATACCGGGAGCGACGCTGGCGCCGACGCACCTGTCCCCGCTGTCCCGCTTGCCGTCGGCGTCAGCCTGGGAGCCATCGCTGGCGGCGGACTGCGTCACAGCGAGCCGGCTAGTCGTCCGGCCCAGCAGCGACGTACCAGAGCGTGACCTTCCCGGCGCGGGGGCCCCGGAGAGTGGCCGAGCGGACAGGCCGGGTGGCCCCGAGTTCCCGCTGGCGTTGCCCATGCTGCCGGTGCTGGCGGCATAGGTCATGGAGAAGGACTGCGGCAGCGGCGCCCCCACGCCCGGCGTGCCCCCGCCGCTGCTGGCTCTCGCCGCACCGCCTGCGAAGCCGTCTCCCAGCCGGCTGGGGACGTGCGCCAGGCCGCTATCGCTCACCAGCCCACTGGCGTGTGCCTGCAGAGGGGCACACACGCTCAGCCCCCCACCCTGACCGCTGCCATGCAACGCGCCCTGCAGCGGCACACGCACACCCACACCCACACCCACACCCACACCCACACCCTGCCCGCCGCCTTGTAGCGCGCCCTGGTGTGCTGCACCAAGGTGCCCCTGCTGGTCAGCCGTCCCAGTAGCCACGGCACCCATACCCATGCCCGCCACACTGGTATCACTGTCCCTGTGATCCGGGACTGCAACGGCCCTGGCACTGGGTGTGCGGGGCCCTGTATTAAGCAGGCTGGCAAAGCTGGCGAGGGGGCCGGAGCGGACGGAGGAGTGGCGGCTGGGCTGGTGGCCACCCGCGTTGCTGGGCGGCAGCAGCGGCAGCGGCTGGCAGCTGTCTGCATGAGAGGGCCACGACTTCTGGGTCACCACCTGTGGGCAGAGGGTGCCAGGGGCCAGGCAGGCCAGCAGTGCTCAGGAATGGCAGAGAGCCATGTTGCGTTGGGCAGCACAGCTTCTGTTCTGTCTGCAAAGGGCAGCGGCGCTGCGACGACCATTCGCTGCGCCACGCTAGAAGAAAGCATCTTGTAGGGAGCACCGTCTTGTGACCTTCTAATGAGACCTGTCATGACCCTGTCCTGTGGAACGAATGAAAACAAAGAGAGATACGCCCTGAGGAAGGAAATGGGAAGCCCTCCCAGAGGCCCAGGGCTGTAGTGTACCTTCATGGCGTACAGCATGTCATCCTCGGTGTTGTACACCAGCTTGACGGTGCCGTAAGCGCCCTTGCCCAGGTCCTTGATAATGAGGTACTGATTGATAAACACATTGTCCTGTCAAAAGGCCACAAAAAGCAAGGCAGACACTGCGGTGAGCCTTCCAGCAACCCGCCCACTCTGGGGTGCAACAAAGCAGGGCTACTCCTTGCGGCAAAGTGTGGGGGCAGGCTGCCCCTGCGCACTGCTCTTTTCCTCAACTTGCGCAAAGGGGAGCAGCGTGCAGTGTCCATGCAGGGCAGACTAGGCACAGCGACAGCGAGAAATGCGCCTGGCATGCTGAGCTGCAGCACTTGCACCATCACCGGCAATACAGTGCTGATGTGGCACCACGGCCGGCAGCAGCCCAGCGTGCGCACCTTGACCTGGTCCACCACCATCCTGTCGGTCTCCTTAACGCAATTGTTTCCAACTGATGTCATGTAACCGCTCTCATCCAGCGGCCTGACCCTGGGGCTGAGCTCGATGGACGACATGCGCCGGTCGATGCTGTTGCTGCGTGCGCATGGCACCAGCGGGAACTGCGAGGAGCTGCGCGAGTCGTTCGGCGCGTGCAGCGTTGCAAGCGATGCCTGCCGCCCAAAGACGATGTCCTTAGAGGCTGAGCGTGCCAGCCAGTGCACTGCCACATCCTCTGGGGCCAGGCAGGTGGGCGCGGAGGACCGGGCATGGGCCAGGCTGCCCACCAGCACCCGCCGGGCCAGGCTGTCGCTGTTGAAGTAGCCTGCTACCAGGCTGCTGCTTACCTGTGGAGCGGTGAGGTGGGTGCTGCCCTGCAGCCCTTGATGCCCTGCCGAGTTGAATGAATTGGTGCGCTGGCACAGCGGGTCTGACGGCACTACCACTGGCTCCTGTGTCTTGACCAGCGACACCGACCCACGGCTGGCATGGCTGGCAATGGAAGGGAGAGCACAGGCAGTCATCAGAGTACAGCTTGACCTCTGCACGAGCACGTGTATACCGCATACCGAGTAATGCAGATGACAGAGGCAAGACAGACTCCGAGCTCTTGCAGTGTCGGCAGGTCCAGAGCCATGCAAGCGTGTCGTGCGCCCGCGATGCTCTGCCCTGCTGCAACAGCCCCATGCGCGTACTGGGTCTGCGTTGCTCTGCTGTCAACGCCACCAACGCCATCGTCGTTGTGCCGCACCGCGCTGTGGATGCAGCCCATACTGACAGCCCGGTTGCGGCGCTGTTGCAGCCGCTAGAGGGGCACCTTGAATGCCGGGCCCCCTCTGTACATGCTTTCGTCTTTCGTCACATTCACCCGCTACAGCACGCGGCCATCAATTCAAATCTCTGTGGCCCCAGGTGTCTGGAGACTGCAGGCAAGATGTGCGCTCACGACGAGCTCGTTAGAATGTGGGTTCATACCTTGCGACCAGAATCGCGAGAGGCAAGTGTTGGAAAGCTGCGTCTGCGTCTTCTAGACCACGTTGCACTTCGCCTACCGTTGTTCAAGCAAGTTACTGTTTCGTGGTTGTCCATCAAAACTTTGCAAAGGAGCGCGTTGCACCATGTCGCGGGGGGGCTCAGGCTACGATCGCCACATCACCATCTTCAGCCCCGAGGGGAGGCTGTTCCAAGTTGGTGAGGCCTGCATGGCCCAAGCCACAGCAGCAGCTGGCCAAGATCCCCGCACTCAAATCTGCATGCGCGCCATGCATGGGACTGCATGCTGCAGAGTACGCATTCAAGGCTGTTAGGAACGCTGGCGTCACCAGCATTGGTATCCGCGGCAAGGACTGCGTGGTGTTTGTCACCCAGAAGAAAGTCTCTGTGAGTCTCGCTTGCGTCCTTTGGGAGCAAGTTGTCAATCGACGCCCAAATCGACGCTCAAGCACACGCTTTTGCTGTGCCTGCTGCAGGATAAGCTGCTGGACCCAAGCAGCGTCACCAGGCTGTTCAAGATCACCAAGCACATAGGCCTGCTAGCAACCGGGCTCATTGGTGGGTAGTTTTACAATCCCTTCAAGGGACCCAGAACCCTTGGTGGGAGCAGGTGCAGCACGTGCTCCAGCGCAAAGGGCAGCAAGGGATCGCCAGGTGCTGGGTGCAGCAGGGTCAAAAATATGTTCAGTTCATTCAGTGGTTCACTTGTGTGAAGTAGGCTTGAGGGGGTTCAACCCTGCCGACGACGGGGGTATGGAAAAGACCTAACGCAGGCCCAGGGCTGCGAGTGCTGTCGTGTGTTCCTCTGCACGCGTGCCATGTCCGCTCTCAGGTTATCCATGACCAGCATTTGGGCCAGCAATGGGGCAGACCATTGCAGCTGCTGCACAGCGCGATCCAACCCCGCACATTGCTCTTTGCACAAAAATACTAGTGGCAGCTTGGCAGCTTGCCTCACAATTCTGCTGTATCTGATTACCCGTACGCAGCCGACGCCCGGTCGATCGTGCAGAACGCCCGTCAGCAAGCGAACGAGTTCCGCTTCAAGTTCGGCTACGAGATTCCGGTGGACTACCTGGCCAAGGTGTTGGCGGACAAGGCGCAGGTCTACACACAGGTGGGTGCTGGTGCGTGGCGGTGGTGGCAAGCAAGGCGCAAGGGTGCACGTGGGTGGGCGTTAAAGCATGGTGCTGGCAGACGATACACAGGTATATGAAACGGTGGACGTCAGGGCATGGAGGTGGTGTCACACAAATCGCAGGTGTTGGATGTCCGGATGGGTGTTTGGGCGTAGGGGTGGTGGCAGGCAAGGCACGGGCATGTAGACAGGCTGGGTGGTTGGCCAAGGTGTTGGCAGCCAATGTGCAGGCTAAGGTGTGATGCGTCTCTCAGCAGCATGCATATGTAGGAGCATACATGAGGCCCCTTGGCGTGGTTTCCATGCCCCTACCTGCGCACCCGGCTTATCGCGTGATTGCTCACCTCATCCCTGTACCTTACCTCACGCAGCATGCATACATGAGGCCCCTCGGCGTGGTGTCGATGCTCATCGCCGTCGATGAGGAGCGGGGGCCGCAGCTGTTCAAGGTTGACCCTGCAGGCTTTTACATTGGCTACAAGGTGCGAGGAAGGGCAGGGCAGGCTTGTTGACATGTGCGAGGGTGTCGCTTGGATGTTGGAAGGGGAGGGAAGCGGGGAGGGAGGGTGGCAACGTGCGAGAGCAGCACCTAGCATCTGCTAGCATGAAGGGGCTGTGCAGGTGTGAGGATAGGGCCTGGACAGGCTACGCATCGGAGGGAAGGTCACCGCTTACAGATGCTTTGGAAGAGGTGGGGTCAGCATGGAATGTTCAGGGCCAGAACTTGAGGTAACCGTCATTTTGCCGCCTGGTTTATGGCCTGCGCTGATCACTCTTTGCTACGAACATTTTTGTGAACGTTTGTTCAGGCAACGAGCGTTGGCACCAAGGAAACTGAGGCCACCAATTTCTTGGAGAAGAAGTTCAAGGGCCCCACCACCCAGAGCTACGAGGAGACGGTCACGTCGGCCATTGGCGCCCTGCAGGTGTGGGCTGGGTCCATTGGGAGCGCTTGAGGGGTCAAGGGCAGGTTTGCAGGGTAGGCAAGCAAAACGTGGTTCATGGGCCTGCACTGCTGCAGCACCCTCCATGCTCAGCACCTGTTACTCCTGCCCCCTGTCCAACTCATCCAGCCCCTACCACAATCTCTCCCTGTCCCTGCATGTGCAGCATGTGCTGGCGGAGGACCTGAAGGCAGCTGACATTGAGGTGGGCGTGGTTCGTGACGATGGCGACCGCGCATTCAAGGTGCTGAGCAACGAGGAGGTGGACACGTTCCTGACAGCTCTCAGCGAAAGGGATTAGGTGGCCACCCAGAGGAGAGGCTCTGGCACCTTCTTTGCAGGGGTAAACACGTTGCTGACAGCTTCCAGCAGGGGTAGAGGGCCAATCTGATGGGATGAGCCAGTGCTTGGCGGATGTCAGCGAAAGGGACCAGGTAGTCTCTTGACGGGCTGCAAGCTGCTGACAGCTGTCTGCAGAAGGGGCTGTACAGTTGCTTTGACGAAGCGCCATGATCCTGCCAGCCAACAGCACATGGTTTCGGTACACGGTATGGGTGATGTCGCCAACAGTTTGCCGACTCCCTCTGGGGTGGCTGCGAGTTACACTCATCGGGGTTAGGCGTGGGTTGACACCAGTAAGCAGACATCCACCTGGGCTTGGTGAGCGTCGCTGCACTTGTCAGGTGGATGCTGCATGTCTGCACAGCCTGTGCATGCAGTGTGGCACTGCAACTTTGCTCTAAGTTCTGGTTGATCTGCCCCACAATGCCACCATGGTGTACAACTGCAGCAATTCGCACAGCAAAATCTGCACTGTGCTGTCACATGCCGACCTGTGTGTAACTTGTGCAAACCCTGAGCCCGCTGTCTTTTTGCTGCTTGGGGCTGACAGTCCAGCCCTAGCCCGCGCAGTCGCAGTCTGTAAGGCGGGTACAAATCCTTCCATGCTCAGGGTGCATGAACACCATTGGGTCCACAATTGCACAAACAGCTACACTGTCAGGGGTCATTGACTCCATGTGAATGTATATAGGAGCATCCCAGCAGATCAAAATTGTCTCAACAGCCGTCAACAGCCGCCTCGGCCATCCTGCAGGGTGCATTAAATTGAACCATAATCTGTATGGTCAACAGCACAACACTTGCTGGAAGCTGCGCCGTATGTGCGGCAAGCCGCCAACTGCGATTAGCCACAGAGGCGCCAAACTGTAACAAGATGCTGTGCATAACCTGAAGCCAAGGTGCTGTTCAGCTGCCAGTCGGCTGCCGAGCTGCGCAGCGCCATGCTGCATGGCTGCTCTCCTGAGCATAGTCGCGAGGTTGTTTAGGGGCGGATGACCATAAGGGGCTGAGGGGGAGGGAAGCAGACACGCATGGAAGGTGCAGAAGGTTGGTCAGCCAATGCTGGTGTACTAGCATGGGGTAAGGGATACAGAACAGCAAAACTGCTGTAGCGATTTCCCTGTGTACAAGGCAACTCCCAAAGCGTGCAAGCAACTGTGCTTCAGCAAGCGGTGTCCTGTGACATGTCACAAATGTCATGGTCTTTGTCGAGCGCCATTTGCTGCAACAAAGTGTGTCTGACAAATGCGGCAGTGGTGTCCTGAGCCTTCCTGAGTCTCCCCCCAACCGTGTCCTCTCACCTGGCCAGCAGTGATGGGCTTGCCGTTGTCAATCATCAGCTTCACAACCTCGCCAGAAACCTCAGCCTTGCAAACGAACAAATGGGAAGATGCACAGGTGAGTGCAGGGCATGAAGTGCTGAATTGTACCAGTACCCACAACGCGTTCCACACAGCCGTTCTCAGCTCAATGAAACACTACGCTGTTACTGCCCACCTCCAACTTCGTCATGAGCTTTATCGCCTTGAAAACATTGACAGCCTGGCCCTGCCAAACCCAGACTGTGCAGCAGTGTCCCTTGCCCCCCCTCAGAAAGCTCAGAAAGCACTCCCCAACTATCCCCCAAGCAGCCTACCCAGCCGCTTCCTGCCCAGCCTGCCCACCTCAATCTCGTTCATGAGCTTCATGGCCTCCACAATGCCGACGGTCTGGCCCTTCTTGATGCGGTCGCCAACCTTGACGAATGGAGGCTCGCCGGGGGCAGCAGCCGTGTAGAAGGTGCCCGACATGGGCGACTGGATCTCAATGCCGCCGGTGACAGGGGGGGCTGCAGCCTTGGGGGCAGCCGCGGGGGGAGCTGCAGGGGAGGGGTGAGGAAGGATAAAGCAGGCGTCATTCGATTGAATGGAGGAGTATGAGCAACATGCGCTGCACAGGCAGGTGTTTGTGTGTGGTGTTGTGCATGCTAGAAAGCATGTTGCAGACGCGAGTGAGCGCGGGCTACTGGGTAGCCGGGCAGTGCACCCAGCAGCCACCTGGTCCCCTGCTTCAGTGCACTGCCTGTGGTCAAAATAAGCGTCTGTTGCCCAAGAGGGAGCCTGCTGCGGACCTAGCGCCAACCCTAGGGCCTTCCCCCAGCTGCTCATCTGCAGCGCTGTGCAGGAACATCGGTCGCGATGCCTAGTTGTCGTGAGACTTAAGGGCACAGACTGCCGCTTTCAGAATGCACAGGGTGTTGCTGTAGCCAACCTGAGTGGGTTTGGCGGCCACTAGGTTTCCCATCGAGCTGCATTAAGTTTTGCTGAGGCTGTCATCTCCTGTCCTCTCCAGAGCAACCAAGTTGAACACTCCCCTTGCATGACAGCCTTATACCCTGCATCTTCAGCCAATGCTTCCCATAACCTGATGCCATGCCGCTGGCTATCCTGCTTCCTCGTTAGCCTGCACATTCAGGTGGGCCCCATACAACCAGCTGTTGACTCTCTATGCCTGTGTGAGCGCCCCAGTCATCTGCTATGCCCGTCGGTGCTGCCTCAAGCCCATGCAGCTGGACACCTGGGGGCTGAGGTGTAGCTGAGAAGGTTCTGCATTGTGTCGTCCACTCTGCTGTTGCCAGTACTGCTGTCGCCGCTGTGCCTGCTCTGACAGCTTCTGCACCCAGCCCATGCTGCTGCAAGCGTTGCAGCTTCTGCACTACCATCGCTTAATGCTGATGATGATCATCCCCCATCACCATCGCGTCAAACTGATGATCATCACCCTCATAACCATCGCATCACACTGACCATAAACACCTCCCATCACCATTGCATCAAACTGATGATGATCACCCACCATTACCTGGTGCAGGTGCTGCGGGTGCTGGTGCAGGTGCCGCAGGGGCGGGCGCCGCTGCCGCGGGGGCAGGGGCGTAGCCGGCAGGTGCGGAGATCACCTGTGATTCAACGGGCGCATAGGCGAAGGTGAGCTTGGTTGGCTGGGGTTGCAATGATGTGTAGCGGGCAAAATGGGCAAAGCCAGGTATGAGTGTGGGCTTCATGTTCAACATTAGCACAAGCATCAAACCATGTGGCAAGACCACTGCGGTAGACCACTGTCACCGCATGCAAGGTGCAGTCCTTTGCGATGGGGCATGGTATTCATGTGTTCCTGAGCGTCGTTCTTTCCAACAGATGGACCGACACCCATCAACCACTGACCTGGTACACAGGCTCGGCGGCCTTCAGCGCCTCGCTCTTGCGAACCGTCAGGTTGAACTTCTTGCCCTTCCACTCCATCTCA
Source organism: Chlamydomonas urium (assembly GCA_039880955.1). Lineage (NCBI taxonomy): Eukaryota > Viridiplantae > Chlorophyta > Chlorophyceae > Chlamydomonadales > Chlamydomonadaceae > Chlamydomonas > Chlamydomonas urium. The sequence goes on along the minus strand of JAWZTI010000191.1, from coordinate 27,703 downwards.
ATGATGTCTGTCGAGCTCACCAGCCTGCAACAGAAGCAGGCGCATGCATGCAAGTTGTCACCACCACCATTTTGCATGATATGCACGCAGTGAGACCCCTGAATACTGGCGCTGCGTGCTGCTGAGGCGATTCGTGCTGGCATGAGATGTGCCGATGGTTTGATGGGCTCGAAAGAGCACCAAACCGCCGGCGCAGGAGTGCCGGCTACTACGCCCAATCCCCTGCAGACTGGCAATTGGGCCCAACGCCGTGCTGATGCAGATGACAGGCGGCGATGCGCGCTGCGCTTGCTGCGGAGGTAAGGCGCGGCTGGACGCTGACCGGCGCAACACCAACTCGTGCACGCACTTGATGATCTCAGCTAGCTCATCGAAGTTGACATCCTGCTCCACTGGTGTGCTGCTGGCGGAACGAGCTGCCACGTTGCGTGGCTGGGCGGGCTGCGGGGCCAGGGAAAGCACACATCGCAGGGGGCCATCAGCAAGCTCCACGTCACTGCGCGCCGCTGCATGGAGCGCAAGGCCATTGCCGCCCTGCGCTGCTAGGCTGATTTTGCACCTGGAACACCGCAGGCGCCCTGGCGACGCGGGCCCCACTGCGAACGGTGCGCAGGTTCTGGGGAAGGCGCGTCATGGCCGCCATTTGTGCAGGATCGCGGCCTGGTGGCTAGTTCGAGAAGCTGTCTGCGAGACGGAGACAAGCAGCAATTGTGATGCAGAGTCCAGTCGATGAGCCCCACCCAAGCGTGGGTTCGAGTCACATGCACCGGCCCCTGAGGAGCCAAATTCCTTGCAGTTCCACATGGTTTAGTTACAACACCTGCTTGCTTTGCAGCCTTGAATCAAAAATAAAGTTGACGTTGCAGTGACTGTGACAGGAAAACATCCGGCCCTGTGTTCTGGTCAGCCATGAGACTGGAAAGTGCATGGCAGGCTCAAGTACATGACCTCAGGGTGAGGGGCATTACCATACAGATTGGGTCCTGGCGGCGTCCCATTGCAAGTAGCCCAACTGGGGCTTGCAAGCGCCTCTCTCCGTCTCTCAAAAGCCGCAAGCTTCATTCGGCAAAAAACTCTTCACACCTCTCACATGCCTCAACCGTGCTTCAAGGGCTTCAAATGTTTCCGGCGATGCCCTGCCAGTCACACCCACGCTGGCCACTCGCTGACCCTGGTGCCAGATCTCCGCCTCCCTGTAGTCAGCCAGAAACGGGCCCTTGGTGCGGCGGGGCAGATATAGCAGGTGTGACTCCTGGTGGCAGCAGCGGCGGGCTGCGCAAGTCCATGACAGCGTGCTGCTTGACTCCTCCATAGCGCAGCAACGCCTCGCACAGCTTGGCATCCAGGAACCGCTTGACTGGGTCGCCAAGATCTCAACCTTCCCTTGTGACCTCCAACCCCAGCATACGATGCAAACAGTTCTTAGCACCTTCAACGAACCCCTGCAAGCCACAGCAAGGGCAATCACGAATGAGCCACAGCCGTGAAAACGGTTAGCAAATTGAAACTTGTTGCTGGTGCTGTGCGAGAAAGTTGAAGCTTGCTGTTGACAGAGCGTTTCCTGCTGAACCATCCAGAGCAAACCACAGCCTTGCTCCGCTGCCCAAAGCTGCACCCAGCACGCATGAGCGCCATGATCATGGCAACGTCGCTCACCAGGCCCACGTCGGGCAATATCATCGCCCCCCGGGCGGCAAAGCCCCGCAGGCATGGTACACCTCCGTCTGCCAGCACCGATCCTGCCTAGGGGCAAGCCCCCGTGAGCCGGACCTGAGTGTTGACGCCAGCACCCTGGGGTCAAACCTCTCCACGATGCGGACCAGCTGATTCAGAACGCTGCCCTCAAACGTAAAGTTTTGACGATGGCATTGGGGGCCATACAAGCCATACAAGCGTCGAATCGAGCAGGCCTTGTGCAGGGGGCTGGCCAGCCGGACCCTGCAGGCGACAGGGTAGGCAGCAATATGACCTGATGATCCATACAGCATGCCTAGTAACACCACTGTTGAAACAAGTTTTGTGCTTCAAGCCCAAAGTTTGTAAGACGAGCAGAGAGCAGCCCATGAGGTGTGCAAACCGAAGCACCAAATGCACTTCCACGTGTGTACGCCCACCTCCGATCAGGGCACCTCCCCTGTCCTCGACCCCCTTGACAACACAGTGGGCCGCCCCCAGTACTGCCAGCAAGGCAAGAGTACCCATCCCCATGCTGCCACACCTTGCTGCCTCTTCGCCAGGTAGGGGGCTTTTCAGGTTTTTGTCATGTTGCCCTTGTCTGCAGGCAGCCCCTCCTGCTGTCCGCTTGCAGGCGTCGGCTTTGACCCATCACCATCATCCACCTGCCTTCGCTGCTGCTGCTGCTCCTGAGCCTGCACCGGCCGGCAGAGACAGAAGGGGTACAAGAAGTAATGAATTGAGCCGTGATGCAGTGAAGACCAGCTGATTCTGACCGCTTGGTACACAGCACATGCGCAGCCACCCCTTGTCACACAAAGGGCAAGAGTGTGCACGTGACCCGCCAGCATTTGCTTCTGCACTGCGCTCAAACAAGAGTATCTACTTGGCAAGCAGGCGCTTGAGGCGAATTCGTCTTTGAACCCTTGATCCGACCCTGGTAGCGCCCTGCAAACGGTGTGTGAGAGCCCTTTGCCACCTCTGGCATCCCTGCACCAGCCTGCGCTTGGAACCATGCCAGCATGGTATTCGCCAGGTTCGAGATCTCACCTGCATGAGCCTGCACAGAGGTGGGCCCCGCCCACCTCGGTGCAAAACCCTTGTGCAAAACCCAGGACCAGCTCAAAGGGCATAGAGCAGCAGCAGCAGCACTGACTTCACTGACCTGCACGGTCTGGTTGCGCCAAGTAGACTTGGCGCACGCAGAGGCAGCTTACTGCATGTCAACTTAACACTTGTGACCGTACAGGCTGAGCGCAGCATCTGCCACCTTCAAGACCCCTTGCACGCACCTTGTGGCCGGTTACGCCCACAGGTTGGAGTGTAACTGACATATGCATATGCCCGGCTGGAATGCGCAAGGGCAGCATGGGCAGGGTGCGCTGCCTGCAAAATCAGTCTCCTTGCAACTCTCCGTGTTTGCAACCTGGCCACAGGTCAGGCAACCTAACCACAGGAAGTGGTGAATGGCCTTGGCCGGCTTTGCCCAATGCTGTTCCCCTTCACGACTGGCCGTTGCTAGGGATGCTGTGCTGGCAGCACAGTGCTGCACACGTGCTTTCTGATCCAGCCACAGACATTTTGTAGTCCTGTGAGATTGAAGTTGCCCACCTCTTCCCAACTTGCAGCTTGAAATGAGTCTTCAAATCATCACATGTGCATCAAGGGCTTGCAGCATTGCAATAGTGTTGTTCTATATGTACATGCATGTCCTTGCACGCTAGGGAGCGTGCAGGGCCTCATCTTGGCAGCAGGCGGCGCCGGCGCAAGACTGATGCGCCGCACCAAGTCCCATGGCAGAGATTCCAATGAACATACAAGTCACCTCACAGAAAAATGAAAGCACGAGGCTTCCGCCAGAACTCTCGGCTCGTCTGACTGCGCGTGAATTGCACTCTGCTTCATCAAGCCAGTTGCCAACCCTGAGCATTGCTGGCAAGGCACGTCACACGCGCCCCCAACTGGACTGTCACAGGCACGCTGCAGACCCTGTAAGTTACAGGCTGTAGCGCTCTCCATCCATCCACCCGCCCATGTAAATTCAACAGCTCATGATCAGCTGCTGAGCTGACGACCTGCTGCTGATGAGATGATCAGCACATGGGCGTCGCCGAGCGTCCGGTGACTGGGCAGGTGCGGAAGGTGGTGACCCACGTGTTCCAGTGGTTGTGAATGGCCACGACGTCGAAGCCGTTCTGCTTGGACACCACACGGTCGCAGCTGGCAACCGGGTAGCTGCTGACCTGCAAGGCCACAGCATGGGAACGGGGGACAGCAGGGGCAGAATACTGGCAAACTAGGGTTCAGCAAGCAATATGGGGCAAGGCTGCTGGAGCAGAGATTGAATGTTATGAGCCACTGGGAAGCCGCTGACCCGCAGGTTCCTTAGCGCAGGAGCGGGGTCCCATAGCACAGGAGCGGGGGACAGCAGGGTCAGTGCCCAACTTCGCAGGTCGAGCTTGTTCCCCACACTTACCCCGCAAGGCTTGAGCTTGTGCTTTCAGTGGTGGCAGGTCAGGTTGGCCTCGTAGGTAGCGCTGCCGCACTGGTCGCAGGTACGATTGCTCAGAACGTCAAGGGGGGGAGGGGCGTGAGAGACGAAGCGAGAGAGTGAGAGGTCGAGATGGAGTGAGCATGAGCAGGAGAGAGAAAGAAAGCGAGCCTGTGTGGATGTGTGTGAGCGTGAGAGAGCGCGAGGGAAAGGTCAACAGTGGTGTTGGAAGGTCGCACGAAGAGGGGGCAGCAGCGGTTGCAGGCAACTTAGGTCTGAGGCACAGCCTGTGAGGCACATCGTGAAAACTGTCTAAGCCTAGGCAGTTCCCTGTAGGGCACATGCCAGTACGGACTGGCATAACCTGCTGCACACCCCGGCTTTGCCCACACGTCCCTTCACACCTGCTCCGCACCCTGGTCCATGCTGAGCTCCAGCACAAAGTTGCGCGTGTCCTCCTTCATGTCCTCGTTCACGTATGGCCGCTGCAGCAACACAAGCAAGAGGCAGCACAAGTGAGGTTCAAGGCTGCAGCATGAACCTTGAAGCAGCAGCATGCAGCTTTGGTATTGTTGATCCTGTACTTGATGTGGGCATGATGAAGTGGAAGATCATGCCTTTGCTATCACAGGTTGCATGCCCAGTCACCTAAGCCATTGGTGCCCTGAAGTGTAGTAGGTGTAATCGGCACCTGTTTAAAACAAGTGCCGTACATAGTACCGGAGTACGGTGATGTAACATCACTGATGTTCCATCCCTCCCCTTTTGCTGCCTCCCTGCCCCTCACACTTGCCGCCGACCTCCCTCCCCCTCTTGCCACCGCCTTCCTTCCCTCCTTCCCACCCTCCCTGCCCCTCACAATCGCTGCCAACCCCCTCTCCCCCGTGTGGTTCCTTCTTCCTCTCCCCCGGCTGACCTGTAGGAACTTGTTGCAGACGCTCTTTCTATCGGACCAGCTCTCGCCCACACGGTACACAAATACAATGTTGTTGCTCTGTGCCACTGCCAGCTTTGTGGAATCCGAGGTGGATGCCAGGGCGCGCACCACATAGTTGGGAGAGCCGGCTGCATCTGCAGGCTTGGTCCTGGCTGCGGTGAACCAGCAATGAGTTTCCAGTGAGCCTATGCTGGATTCAAGGGACTGGACCTCCATCCATGCCGGCAGCTGGTGAATCACTGAGCTTGCACTTGCTGGCCATGCATGGTGCACGCACTTTAACTTATCCTTGCGCTGGCCGCTGTCGTCAAACAGGTAAACAACGCAGTCTGTCACGGCCGCGAACTTGCTGCTGCGGAGCCCTACAACAACAAGCAAAAGCTGTTGCTTAGACATGCAGTTACTCTGGTCTACATGCCTGAGCAAGGCTGCGCGCGCACTTGTTCGGGGCCCAGCAGATGCTGGTGACCTTCTGCAGCGCATCTGTGGGCGGCAGCACAGGCTGCTGGAGCTTCCTGAGCTGCATGGGCGATGAGCAGGCTGCCCGCCTCCCTGCTTGAGATGAGCTTTGCCTGCTCTGACACTGCAGCGATCCGGTCTCCTGGTTGTTGCTGCTTGCATATGGTTAGTGGCAGTTGACCCTTCAAAGCCTTGGAAATCCCTTGACGTGAAAAGACAGCAATCGCGCGTGGTGCCACGCCCTGCACTAGTGCATGAAGGCTGGCTTGTGAAGGTGGCCACGCGGAGAAACCAGCTCCGATGTATGGGCTCCTACCTTCGAACAATTGCCAGATTGTCGCCCCAATGAGCGACGTCGTGACGACAAGTGTACTAGGGTACAATTGTCCAAGTGCTACACTCGTTTCAACACTAATTTCTGAGTTCCAAGGTTTCCACAGCGCACAGAACAGTGTAGCAAGAGGAGCACAGAAGGGACACCTCCGGTGCAGTGCAGCGTGCGACAGGCTCATTGCAGCCCTGCCATGAGGCGCGCCTGAGCCAACAGCCCTCGAAGAAGTCCTGCTCAGCTAGTGCACACTGCAGCCATGACGACTACCATGAAGAAGTCTGCCATTGCTACGCTGCCGAGGTTGAGAACCAAGGATGAGCTGCTCAAGGTGCGCTGCGCTGCATGCAGTTGCAGCAGCTCAAGTTGCAAGTGCAAGCGTGTGCTAGTGCTCGCGTCGAACATGTTTTGGGCACCCGTTGCATGCGCAGTCCTCACCCGAGCTGATGAAGCTGTTCGGCGAGGACCCCGAGGAGCAGGAGCAGCGCAACACCTTCATCCCGGCCAAGCCGCCCTCTCGCTCCCAGGCTGTGCGCCCAGCGGGCATGGGCAAACAACCGGGCATGGAAACGCCCAGGGACTTTGAGGAGGTGCTGACAGAGGAGCAGATGCTGCGGCTGGAGCTGGAGAAGGTGAAGCATGAGCGTGAGACGCTGATGCAGTCCATCGTGTCCGCCAAGTCGCAGATAGGTGAGCCTGCCAAGGCCACAGGGAGGGGAGGATCTGCGCCGCTGCAGTGCAGTTAAGCGTTCACCAAGGGTTTACGCCACTAGCAACAGGGTTGCAACACCAGCAACACCAGCAATGCTCACCACAACACCTATTGCACGCAGGCACCGCCGGCGGTGAGGCGCAGGATACTGACATCAGGTCCCTGCGCCGCGAGATGGAGCTGAAGAAGGCAAAGGTCAATGAGCTGCGGGTGGAGACGAAGCGTAAGGAGAAGCTGGTATCAACTATGCAGGACGACAAGACCGACGCTGCACGCCTGACGCCCGGCGAGCTGAGCGAGGAGACAATTTACTCGCAGCAGCTCAAGGATGAGATGAAGCGCATCGATGAGGACCTGACCGAGGCGGAGGCCAAGAACCGGCTGTACTACCTGCTGGGCGAGCGCACCAGGTGAGAAGGGCAGGGAGGAGGAGAAGCATGGAACAGGGCTGGCTGGAAGCGGTGATGCTGCCAGGATGATTCACTATGGATTGTGTTCCCTGCTCAGCTTCAAAGGGCAGACCACGGCAGCGAAACAAGTCATACGCAGTGAAGGGCATCAACTGGCGCAACACGGGGATGGTGTGGGCGTCTCTCACCAGTGCCATTGTGCCCCGCGCTGCTAGCCCCTCTGATCGGTTATCGAATGCCTGTTGAATGCCTGGCCCGTAACAGGCGTGAGCACCAGGTGATGGACCAGCGTGTGCGTGCTGCGCAGCAGCTGAAGCAGGACTGCCAGGCGGACCATGCGACGCTGACTTCGCACATGAATGAGATGCGGGCGCAGCGGGAGATTGCGGATCGCGACCTGGCACGCATGAAGCGCATGTTGGAGGAGACGCGCTGCGACTGGCAGAAGAAGCTGAGGGAGCGGCGGCGCGAGGTGCGTGGGGGAGGCGGGTTGCAAGGGGCTCAGCAAGCGGCTTAGCCAGGACAATTCAATAAGCAGCCAGCAGTCTCACAGGCATGAGATGTGGGGCAAGAAGGGATAGGGTGACAGGGCGGGGGCGCTGGTTACAACGTGATTGAGCGTTGGTGCTAGAAATGTTGCTCACAACTGATTGCTGTCAACTGCCTGCTTATGGCCTGTGACTCACTGCAGGTGCGGGAGCTCAAGAAGCGGCAACAAAAGCAGCAGGAGCGCGAGCGCAAGCAGCGTGAGAAGCAGCTGGACAAGGACCGGTGGGAGAAAGAGTCTCAGCTCAAACTCAAGGTACGTGCTGCTTAGGGTTGTCACTGGCAGGAAGGAGATGGCAGCAGTTACAGGTTGGTTGGGAGGGTGACCTGATGCTGGAAAGTGTAGAATGTACCAGCCACTCGCCACAGTTGTTGCACAGGCAGTTGGAAGTCATTGGAATGGCAATCAAAGTGTCTCCTGTCCGTCTTTCAAGCACCACCTTTGTAACGCTGTAACTCAGCAGAGCATTTCAAGACCTTAATGTGGCGGCCCTAGCCCGCGATGTAGAGGCAACCTTGTGCTGCAACCCCTCATCCCTCAGCTTTGCCCTCCCTGCAATCTCAGGCTGAACGTGATGCGTATGAGCTCAAGGTGGCAGCCTTGGCGCCCAAGGTGGAGGCGATGGAGGCGTCTTGGAACCGCATTGGCACCATCTCAGGTGCACAGACGAGCGAGGACGTCATTGCTTACTGGGAGGGCCTCAAGGCCAAGGAGGACCGTATGCGGCAGCTGGTCAGGCTGGCAGAGGACAGGGAGGTGGCTGCAAAGGCCGAGATTGCAGCGCTGCTGGTGAGTTGAGCAGCAGTGAAGGGGGTGGAGAGTGAGAAGGGGGGTCATTGGATGCTGCAAAACCAGCGGACGATACTTTCAGCCTAATACAACCAACCTATCAGCCTTCAGGCTAATAGGCTGAAGAAATTGGCAAGTGCAAGTGGCACTGGTCACGCTGGCAGCAGGTATCATACACATGTAGAAAGCCGGTTTTCGCTAATATGTGAACCTGCTGGTATTGCCCGAGTAGGAGAGCCGCGCGATGATGTATGAGCGTCCAGAGGGCACACGAGAGGTGGACAAGAGCAACAGCGAGGAGCAGGCGGCGCGCATCGCCGAGTCGCAGAAGCAGATGGAGGCGGCGCGCAGCAAGTTCACGACACTGCGCAACGTCACGATCGGAGCGGAGCAGGTGCGGGGGTGCGGGGAAACTGTGGACCTTGGGTCCAGGGTGGGGGCAGCGCTGGCTTTGCTGCCCGTGGCAGTAGGCGGACTTTGCAGGAGCAGGGGTGCTGGTCAAGGGCAGCGCTGGCATCGCTGCCCGCAGATTCGCACTGGTGGCGCCCAACAGTGTAGGGTACGGGGTGGGGCAGCGCTGGTTTCGCGCAGCAACAGGTGGTCTCCACAGGCGGTCTTGTCTGACCGCCCTCTGTGCTGCCGCCCACCACTGAAGGGCATCCGGTCGCTGGTGGAGCGGCTGATGGTCGCGCTGGAGGAGGTGCCGCGCGACACCTTCCGCAATTCCCTCATCTTCAAGGGACCCGCCACCGACAAGCCCCGTACCACGGTCGCAGGCGGGGCGCCAACCGGCCGCCAGTCGCCCGGACGCCGCAATGCCGCGACGCCTGACCGCGGGAAACGTGCGCCGTCCGCGACGCTGCGTACGCAGTCGCCCGGCTCGGTGGCTGGCTCTGCCGCGGCGTTTGACCGTGACGGCGCGGTGCTGGGGTCGGCGCCAACCACGCCGAGCGGGGCACCGGCGATCAGCGGCCTTGACGCCAGCACCACGGGCGTGGACGGCCTGCACGGGGGGCTGCCGGGGCCTTCCAACACGATTGACGATGAGGCGTTCTTCCCGGAGATGCCTGAACTGCTGAGCGGCCTGGCGGACCGCCTGGGCAAGGTGCGCGCTCAAGGGGACGCAATGATGGTGCTTGTTTCATAGACGCACCCATAGCACCTGCATGTGTTGGTTGACCTTGTAGGTCACCGTGATCGCCGAGCACTGCAGTGCTGTTTCGCAACTCCTTGGTGTTGCTTGATGGCCATGGATTGCAGACGCAAGACGTATTGCCGGGGCTGCCTCTGCCTCCAGCTTTTGCTGACCGTTCAGCAGCTCAAGGCGCACGCTCCTGTCTGCAAGTACCAATAACACTCATGCCTGGCCCTCGCCTCCTGTCTCTCCAACAGCTCAAAGTGCAGATCGAGACACCGCCCGTGCTGCTGACGCAAACGGTGGATGACGAGGGCCTGAGCGACAGTGAACGGCGCCTGGCCAAGGGCATGAGCCGCCGCACCATGTGTGGGCCGCCCTTGCTAGACCACATCAAGGACAAAGTCGACGTGGCCGCGCTCAAGGTGGGTGGTGGGATCCTTGGGCATGGTGTGACAGGTCGGGGGGGGAAGTGGAGGGGCTGTGCTTGGGTGCATCAAGGATGTGGCCGCGCTCATGTTGAGTGGTGGGGCATGGGTGGGGTGCCTGGGCATGGTGTGTGAGTGGGGAGGGGGTAGTGCAGGAGCTGTAAGGACCTCCTTCCAGCTGGACTTGTCAGAGACGAGGGCGATGTTGCCGCGCTCGTGGGCAGGGCGCTTGGGCATGGTGGGCGAGGGGCCGGGGCTGGTGGTCAGCCTGTGCTTGAGCACAGTGTGCAAGCTTGCACCCCCGGCCTGCCCTCGTCCTTGCGCTGATCACGAAGAAATCGAGTGACAAGATGAGGTATCAGTAGCATATCCCTGCCACTCACAGAAGCGGTGCCCAACTCGCACACACCTCTGTTTTACATGCAGTCACCGAACATGAAGAGGAAGAAGGGCAAGAAGAAGGATCAGCAGGTCATGCCTGCCATGGAGCGCATCCTGGGCTACGCCGCCAGCGACGCAGGCAGCGACGAGCCCTCTTCAGAGGAGGAGGACGAGGACGAGGAGAACAAGGAGGACGGCGTGATTGACAGGGAGCACATCAAGCTGCGTGCCATCAAGATGACGGCGCGGCATCACGCCAACCAGCGCAGGACCTAGGGTACTTTCAGTAGGGGGGGTCAGGGCGCAGAAGTGCAGGGCGCAAGGGCTGCACGGGGCTTGCCAGGGCGGTGTGTGTTGGAGGCCTGCAAAAGGCCTGGACTGCCTGGACATAGCAACAGCCTGCAGGCTGAGCTGAGGCTAGCCTTGTGCACAACAGCCTTCGTGAAGTGGCCACCCGTCGGGTCAACGATACATGTTCTGCTGTTTTGCTGCATACTGCCCTTGTGCTGCAGGTACTTTGTTGTCCTGCAGGTTTAGGGCGGGCTGTTAGCTCTAAGGCTGTCACAGCCACTGGTTACATGCAGCACGCAGTGCAATGTGTTTTACATTGAATACGAAGGCAGGTGTGCCCGAGGCATGAAGCCTGTATTGCGCCCTTCCGTGCTGGTAAGGGTCATGCAGTGCCGCACTGCCATAGCTTATGGACCCTTGGCCCTGTACGTAACAGCCCGGTCTGTTGCAACAGTAGATGTGACATGGGTGCGCGGTGTCACAAGCACCTGCACGCTGGTATGAACTGTTAGCAGGCCAGCGCCCTGGCAGGACCATGTCACTATGTTATCACCTGATATAATGTCCTGACAGGACGCAAACACCAGGGGCACATGCGTGCGAGCCGCGACCACATCGATCAAGCTAGTTGAACGCAGCCAGCACCATCCCATGATGTTAAACGAGACGCCCCGTTCTGCCAGCGTCCGACAGTGAGAGGCTTCATGCGCCCGCGCTACCCGCATCAGCAGCACCATGAGCATCGACAAGCCGCAACACCACAGCGCTCAAGTACGGCAGCTGATTGCCCAGGCAGCCGAGCAGGTGTCGGTCAAGGAGCGCGAACTCGGCGAGGCGCTCAGAGCACAGCGACTGCTTCGGCACCAAGTGGCACTGCTCGCAGCCATTGCAGATGATGACGCGCAGGTTGTGCCACGCAGCCGTCAGCTGGCACTCAGGGCGCTGGTGCTCAAGCATGCAGGAAGGGTGCCCTTGCCCATGGCCATGCCGGAAGTGTCCTTCAGCTTCAGCGATGCCATGCAGCCCAGCGGTCCTACACTGCGAATGGACGCACTGCCGCTCAGCTTCAATGGCTACGATGATACCCTGCTGCAGCGCCTGGCAGCAATGACTGCTGGAGACGCCCTGCAAGCTTACCAGGGCTTCCTTGCACAGTGCGTCCAGGGGTAATATGGTGGTTTTTGCAGTTACACGTGCTTCCTGGTAGTGATTGAACTCACACTGAGCACAGGCCAGGGGCGGCAGCAACAGTGTGCCATGGCAGCCCAACAACAGCGCGCTCCGCCTTGTTCTGCCACAACTGATTACAACGCCCAATGGACCCACCGCCGATGAATGCATGCAGGGCACAGCCGTTGGTAGTCTCGGCCGACTGTCACGGAGAAGCGTCGCCATTCTACCCCGAGCTGCGGCAGCTCGTGCAGCGCTTCCTGAACTATAGTGCGGTGCACAGCATCGTGGCGCTGCCCATACTGTCCCGCTACTGCACCAGCAACCTACTGACAGGGGAGGAGAACGCAGTGCCAGAAGGTGAGAGGAAGTGTCGATAGACTATCCCATGACCAGGTAGTGAGCACACACACAGCCGTTCACGATGTTAGGATCAGGGTGAATACCGGGCAGGCGAAGCACTGCAAAAGGCAACGCACCTTGCAGTTTAGCGACCTCTTCTACATCTAGTACATAATATTCATTGTGGTGAATCACTGCCGTTGGCGCTGACCTGGTTTCAAGTAAATATCTGCAGCCTACATGAACACGGTAGTACAGCACAGCCTACGCACCCTGAAGCTGTACGCTGCAACATTCTCTGTCCACGCAAGGCTCATCCTGTCGCCCATTGATCCCATCAACGCAGGCTGGTATGAACGTGTGGCACAGCAGCTGCCTGTGCACAAGGAGCTGGCTCAGATCATCAGGGCGGGCCTGGCGCTCCTGGAGGGCTTCAGTAACAAGAACAGCAAGGTGAGCACATGTATCAATTGAAGTGGTCTTGTCAGCGGTTGGCCTACCGCTGTCAAGGGTGTAGAGGCAGGTTTTCCTGTGGACTGCACCTTTCCTGAAATCACGCCCAAGGGCGTAGTTCTTTCTTTCTTTCTGTCATCAGTGTCAGTGATCTAGTAGGCAGAACCTGAAGGGCTTTGGGAGATCAATCATTTGGCATCACTTCCTCCACGTGGATGTGTGCTTGATTGATGTACCTTTGGCGGTACGGCTGATGCTGCACCCACATTGCTAACGCTGCACCTATGCCAGGCTCAACCTTGCAGCAGACCTGCAGCGGGCCCCAGGGTGGGTGATTGCTCAAATGGCGTCTGCCCCTCAGGGGGGTAGGCAGGTTAGCCTGCAGGGGTACAACTGTGCCACATGATCCAGTGGATCATGCCATCTCTTCCTGTCGGTGGCACAGTTTGCTGTCTACCTTAAGTTCAGTTTCAAGGGGTTACCCAATGAAGCTGTTGGGGCTTGACTCTACACCCGCTCCACTCGCAACTAACGCAACCTTCCTTGCGGTGTGCACCTGTGCTCAGTTGCAGGCTGGGCAGTACTCGCAACTGGCGCTGGAGTCTGCGCTGGTAGAGCCGCTGAACGACCTTCTCAACGTTGAGCAGCTGGAGAAGCTGCTTGCCGATTGCAGGCGCACGTACACCTGGTGAGCAGCGGCCAGCCTGGGTGATGCGGGGGCGAGGACGGGGCACAAACCTGCCATCTACCACCATCTGAGACTGCACAGCCTGTGTATGGCACCGACAAGGCAACGGGTATCATTGCCTGCCTCGCCACCTAGGAAAGGCCTTTCCCACAATACGACGCACCTTGTCGTCCGCAAATTCTTATATGAATGCAGGACTGGCGGGACCAAGGTCAGCCTTACGTCTGTCCAGATCATGACGCACATCTTCACTCAGATGATGGAGCTTGAGGACCTGCCGATCCATAAAGTAGGCGCTACTTGCAACAAGTAGCTTGTAGCACTTTCTGTTGCAACTGAGGAGAGTCTGATGCACGCGAATGATAGCACACGCGCCTGGGTGCTTGAAGAAGGGCTACAGCGTACTGTATTGTTCTGTTCTTTGCCCTTGGTAGTGCTGCAACTGAAAGATCTGACGTGCTTTTGGTTGCCTTGCGTTTCGACTGGAAATCTTGCCTTGCAGGTTGCCCTTGTGCTGACGACGTGCTGGCCATACAGCATCTTCCGACAGAAGATTCTGGAGGGCTACATAAAGCGGCCAGACGTGGCAGCTGTGCTTGATGCAGAGGACAGCAAGATGCTGCAGTCCTTAGCGCCAAGCATGGTTTCGGAGCTGCCCATGATTGCAGGGGTTCCCAACCCCATGCAGCTGCAGCGGGACGGGCGGGACGGGAGGGGCGCTGCAAGCCGGCCGCGTGCACAGCAGCGGCAGGCATGAGCTATGGCCGGACCTGCACGATAAGTAGCGACCTACAGTACCTACAGCCATGCCGCCATGTCATGGTGGTACAAGCCAGCAAGAATATGTGGCTGGCAAGCATAGGCACTGGCCAAGCTTGCAAGCAGCCTGCTTGGATATCCCTTAACCATTCCTGCTCTCTTGCAGCCTTGAGGTGCTGCTTTCTTGAGTTACTGCAAGGCTCAATCACAGGAGCTCCGCACCTCCATATCACCCGTGCGCCAAGCTTTGACGAAGGGCAGCAGCTGGTTATCGCTGGCTCAGAGCAGGGCGTTGCGTCTGCCTCACATGCAGCCCCCTGCTCTGGAGGCCACTTTATTTTTGTCTGATGAAGTAATTTCATCCCCGCATCAAATCGTGCGGCCACCCTTGGGGCGTTTCAGCCTTGCCACATGACACAACATGAATGAGGTTCCTCTTTCGACCTTGCCAGCCATTAAGTTGCACCATTCTCTTGAAGTATGGTTGCGGCGTGCAGAGTGCAATGCTTCTCGAGTGCTATGACTGTACCTATTCTGAATGGGGTGATGCCTAAACATGGATGCAGTGCATGCGAGTTGTAAAGTTGGCATACCTGTTTTTGGGATGCACTTACGCAGCAGGACGCCCTTGCTTTCGGCCACACAGCACTGCAGGCGAGGTGCGCACGCCGCAACATGTCCGCGCAACATGTCCCCTACTTTATCTCACCAGCACAGGCTATTGCAGCTGTGCCAGCACCCAGGCACTTAGTCATAGCAGGGAAGGAATGACACCTTATCATGATCAAGCCCAGGCAATGGCTGCCGTCAGTGGCAGACATGATGGTAATAGATCTTTCAGGCATAATAATGATGACGATGACACCTGCAGTCAGGCGGTTGATCAACTCATGAGGACGTTCTGCTTCACGCCAGCGCAGCCACCGCCTTCTTGGCCGCATTGTCAAGGTTGTCGGCGGCGATGATGGTGAGGCCGCTGCTCTTGAGGATGGCGCGGCCCTTGTCCACATTGGGGCCCTCTAGCCGCACCATCAGCGGCAACACCGGCATCAGCACCACCAGCGGCACCTTCACGCCGACCAGAGCACAACGCAGAAGGTCACATGTGTTACACATTATGTGCATGGGGTCAGGGCTGGCAACTGGGTTGAGTGTGAGGGGTTTACTAGCAAGGGTCGTCGTAACTGCAGAGGTTATGCATGGAGTGGCGCCGCAAGCTTGTGTCCCTAAATGGCGCTCAGCTGTTGATCAAGAATGGAATATCATGCAAGGATGTAACAGCATCAGGCTACAAGGGACATGCATGGACGCTCAACACGTCACCTCGCCTCAGCAAGGCAGTGCCCCTTATGCCCCAACGCATGCAGCCCCCACCTCTCGCACCTGTCTCGCGGCGTTCACGATGCCGCTGGCAATGACTTCACACTTCATGATGCCGCCTGCGGGGTGCAGGGGACGTGCACAGGTACGCCGAGTGTGGTACAGCTCGGGGCAACAGCTGGTCCAAGCACACGTGCACCTTCACCACCAACAAAGGGCGGTTGGTGATCAGACAGCTGTCTGAACTGCATAATCAATTGATCGCCAGTCACCTTGTCGTCCTTGACTGCCACTACAGGTATTGAACAGGATTGCACCCGAGTTCAGGCTTGAAAGCTCCTAGCTCCTCGTTCATGCTGCGTGCAAGCCCCTGAGCTGCTTCCCACGAATCTTGCCCTGCCTGTGCGTGCCCCCTCAACGCCTGCCGCCACAAAATTTCCTCCCCACACGAGCACAGGGCTATCAAAGACCCACCAACGATGTTGACAAGGACCGCCCTGACCTGAGGATCAGCACTGCTGATTCAGCAGTAAGGATCTTGAACGCCTCCAACACCTGCTCCTTGCCCGCAAACTTCATCCACTTCCCCCTACTCTCCCCACACCATCATAGGATAAGTTAGTACTGACCGAAGATATTCACCAGGATCGCCTTGACCTGGGGGTCAGCAGTCAGGATCTTGAACGCCTCCACCACCTGCTCCCCACTGGCGTTGCCACCCACGTCTAAGAAGTTGGCGGGCGAGCCCCCATGCAGCTTGATAATGTCCATGCTGGCCATGGCCAGGCCGGCGCCGTTGACCATGCAGCTGATGCTGCCGTCCAGGCCAATGTAGTTGAGGTCCACCTTCGCGGCAGCTACCTCCCTGCGGGTGTGCAATAGAGGCCAGCATGCCCAAAGACCCCATTCAGCCAGTCACATCTCTGGAATTTGCAGGCAAATGATAAATGCAACCAGGCGGAGCCTTCCTGACCACGCAGATGCACACAGGCACACTATGCGCACTCCACACACATTTTGTGCACCATTGCATGCATCAGGCGGGCCGCTGCTGCTCACCTGGGGTCAATCCGGGAGTCGTCCTTGAGTGCAAAGACGTCCTTCTGGCGGAAGGAGGCGTTGTCGTCGAAGCCCAGTTTGGCATCAGCAGCCAGAAGCCGGCCCTTGTCATCCACAGCCAGTGGGTTGACCTGGATGCAGAAGTATGGAAGGACACGTAGGCAGTGTGAACATCAGACACTGGGCTGGAACGTGCACTTTGGCATCAGCAGCCAGCAGCCGCCTCTTGTCGTCCTCTTCCAGCGGATTGACTTAAGCGTGAGCGTGCAGGGCAGTCTGCAGGCAGTGTGGAAAGTGCGGCCTTGAACAGCAGCAACAGTTTCCATGATTGCGCTGCAACGCTGATCCTGATCCAACGCTCCGAGTCGCAGTGTCTCCCTTTTCACCTTAACGAGAGCGAACTTGCACCGCAGGCAGTTCACAAAGCGCCTTCACCTGTTGCGCCACTGCCACCACCCTGTCCCTTGTGACTTTGAAGCCCTACGTGCCCCAAGGCTCGATCCCCTTGGTTCCATGGTCATGACTGTGGTTGCAGCACCAAGGTTGCAAATGAATGGTCTGCCACCGGCTGCACAACTGCTGCTGGCTTGCCCCTGTTCCACCCATCCCTCACTTTCACCATGGTGTAGCCCGTCTTCGCCACCTGTCGAACAGTGCGCTGGTCTCCTTCGCAGCCGCCCCATGAACTCCGAGCCCTTGCAAAGTGCAACCCTGGACACACTCCCCGTGCCCCTCCCTCTCTACGCGTCCCACTCCCGCCCCGCTCCCTTTGCTTTT
>JAWZTI010000191.1:0-10409 GCA_039880955.1 Chlamydomonas urium | reverse complement strand
CCCCCTTCCTCCTCCCTCTTCCCCTACATGTCCCCCACCACGCTCTCACCTCCACCATAGTGCAGTCCGCCGTCACAAACAGCTCATACAGCGCCTTGATCTGCTTCGCAGCTTCCTTCCTGTCGCCCGTGACCTCAAGGCCGCTGACCATGGCATCCGCCTGGGCATCTGTAGTCCCCGCGCGCGGATCCACGGGAGTCTTGATGATCTTGTCTGGATGCTATTCAGCCAGATCCTCGATGCTGGTACCGCCCTGGCTGCAGCCGATCAGCATCGCCCCCACGCTCTTGCGGTCAAGCAAGATCGCAGAGTACATCTCCCGCGCAAGCTTCATCTTGTGGGCAACATACAGCGTGTTGACCGGCTTGCCTGCGGGCCCCGTCTGTTTGGCACCCAGCATCTGGCTGGCCAGCTTTGATGACTGGGCTGCACATCAGATGTGGACGCCTCCCTGCAGGCCGTTGGTGAAGCGACCGAGGCCGCGCCCCCCTGCCAGGATCTGGCTCTTGAGCACCACCTGAAGTGATAGGGAAGGACAGAGGTGCAGGTGTGGGATGATTATGCAAACTTTGCCTTGCAGGCCGTTGTTGAAGTGGCCGAGGCCGCGACCACCAGCCAGGATTTGGCTCTCTGGGCACCATTTGCGCTGTGGTTGGGAGGGGCGAAAGTGCAGGTGCGGGGCGAATGTGGATGTGCCCTGAACACCATCAGTAACAAGGCTCAGGTCGCGCGTGCCTGCCACTTTCTGATTCTCCAGCACACCCTGCAGCGTGTCCCATCCCATACCTACGTGGCGGCTGGTGCACAGGGCCGGTGCCCACATGGCTGGCCACACATCCTGTCTCCAGAGTCCAAGCAACAGTGACATGCAACATCTGAGTGCAATACCTGCCGCCCTGATGCTGGAACACACAACCCACACAATCTGTGGCAAAATGCCCCTTCAGGGTCCCCGTCTGCCACCAGTTAGCTTGCATACCAACAGGCTGTTCAAGTTACTGCCTGCCAGCGCGAGGTCAAAGCTGCGCAGCCCATGCTTTCCAGGCCCAGCACGCACCTTGCCCTTCTCATCTCATCTGCCAGCTGCTTAGCTGCGTTCTCCACTTCTTTCACACTGAAATCCGGATCACCATCAGGAACGTTGATGCCGAACTTGGCCATGAGCTGTGCGGCCTGTGATTCGCGATGCCAAGTCGAGATGTTGATGGCACTTTCCGACAGCCCATGTGCGCGATTCCCGCGAATCCATAGCTGCAACGCTTACCTGGTATTCGTGGATGTTCAGAAAGTGCCATTGCTTTAGCTGGTGCTGCACGGTTGCGCCCAGCTAGCAAGATGCCGCGCGACCCGTCCCCAACAATGAGCGCAGCATGGCGTGCTACGACTCAGTAACTGGGTCGCAGCGTTTGCGCTGCACAGGTGTTGCAAAGTTGATTGTCAGAGTGTGGCTTGTGCGAGTTTCTGTGTTCATAGCCCCGCCTTTCGCTGCAAGCTGCAGCGCCGCAGAGGGTTGTGAGTGTGCTCCGTTGTGACGAACACAGTGGCAGCTGTTGTTAGCTCTTTCAGGCGACGCTGTTATTGGGAGCAGCATGGCAGCTGCTGCAAGAGTGTAGACGGCCATCACAGCGGTATCATGCAGGTATTCATGCAATAGGCGTGCTTGCACCTGTGGACGACTCCCTTTACCTACCACAGCAGGTGATTGCCTGATCACCACGAGGCCATGAAGGCACATGTACAGTTAAATGGCCCATATCAAATGGGCGATGTGCAATGGGTGCTGACACTGACTGTTGCAAATGGTGTCTCCGGCCATTTGGCAAGTTGGTGTAATACCAATCACCCAAACGCAGAACCTTGGAAATGGTTGGTGTTGTTCACAAAAAACAATAAGATTAACAACTAAACCGGTCCGGTGAGATAGACCCTGACAGCACAGCCGAAAAAGCACGTGCTCCACATCACCTACATGCCACTGGGGAGCTGCAAAAGTAGTGTCACAGGCAGCCAGACAGCGCATGAATGTTATTGCATGCAACTGATGCAACAGCGACAGGATGCGCATCCACTCAACCCGGCTTGACCATCTATTCATTCTACCTACCACACTCCAAGCTGGTATCAATCAACCACCCAACAGGTGGCGTCCTCCTGAGCCTTGCTGTTCGTCGCAACGTTGTTCAATTGAACACAGCATCTGGCTCTGTTCTAGGCATGCACAACCAAGCCAACTTATGAAGGTCGCGGCGGCGTCGACCTGCAATTATTCTTGCCACAGCTTCATCGAGGCACCTGGTTGAAAATTTTGTCAGCTACAAATCGCGAGGGCATATGATGCGAGCTGAATGCGCGGTCAAGTTGTCAGACCTTTCACCTGCAAAAAAGATGAGTTCAGTGCTTTGCATTGGGGTACTTGATGTGCAAGGCTGAGGCATCGCTGACGCAGCCCAGGGCCATGTGACAGCCCGCCAGGTTCTGCACAGAGACCAGTGTCTCTGGGTGCTCCGGCCCCAGCGTGCGCTCACGTGCCCCCAGTGGTGTGTTTTACAGTTGTTTAGGGCACCGCGAGGGCGCATACAACCCCTGTCCCAAATGGGCCAGGATTTACAGGCTCATGACCGAAAGTGGCTCGAAGGCCTTCCCCGCAAGCAGGGCACCCGAAGTCTAGAAACCATAACCGAAACAATGTCCTTCCGCAATGGGAATCGAACTCATGACCTCTGGAAAAGTATCAGGGTACTTCTGCTCTCTCTAGCAGTTTAACGTCGTGCTGAGGACAGTGCCAGTGCCCTCTCATTTAGGGGCTGTGCCCCACTGCTGCGCCCCAGGGCCTCATAGCAGTCTGCCAGACTGTGGACAGAGACCAGTGTTTCTGGGTGCTCTGGTCCCAGCGTGCGCTCACATGCCCCCAGCACCCTCTCATGCAGGGGCAATGCCTCACTGCTGCGCCCCAAGACCCGGTAACATACAGCCAGGCTGTTGACAGAGTACAGCGTATCTGGGTGCTCCGGCCCCAGCGTGCGCTCGCGTGCCCCCAGTGCCCTCTCATAGAGGGGCAGTGCCTCACTGCTGCGCCCCAGGGCCTTGTTGCAGCCTGCCATGAAGTGGACAGCATACAATGTGTCTGGGTGCTCTGGCCCCAGTGTGCGCTCAAGCGCTTCCAGCGCCCTCTCGTGCAGGGGCAGTGCCTCGCTGCTGCGCCCCAGAGCCTTATAGCAAACTGCCAGAATCCAGTGTATCTGGGTGCTCTAACCCCAGCGCATGGTTGCACACCTCCATGCCTCTTTGTATTGCGGGCTGTGCCTCTTTCACGCGGCCCAACACAGTGAGGTAGCGGTATGCGCAAGGCATGCAGGCCAGTTTGGCTGCAGCGGATGAAACCCCAGCAGGGCTGTCTGGTGTCGTGACCAGCTGCAGCAGCTTAGTGATGTCTGCCTCATGTCGACGCCCCTGCTGCAGCGCCAAGTGGACCGCGCTGGTGACGTACAGTGCGGCCCACTCAGCCATGTGCAACACCATGAAGTGCGCGAATCGTTCCTCCGCACCTCCAACAGCCTGGCGGCTGTTTTCTGCTGCCGCCTGGGTGCAGGTAGTATCGGGCGGTGGAGCTGTCGTACAGCACCAGCCCGTGGCGGTACAGCTGTTGCACCAGCACGTTGGACCGCCCCTCATGGCAGGCCAGAATTGCTGCAGCACCCTCCGGCTCCCAGCCACATGGGAACACTGACAGCTGCGCTAAGGCCTCCTGAAGCCTCTGGTCAGGCAGGGCCGCGATGGTCAGTCCCACTGTGGCAACCACTGCTGCGCTGCTGCTGTCACAGTCACCTGGTTGACCGTGACAGGCGTTGATGGATCTGCCATGCGCCTTGCTGCATCTTGAGCAGCGGCCAGTGTGATGCGCCCGCTTGCAAGCGCATCCGCGATCACACGCAGCAGCAGTGGGCTGCCACCGCACACTGCTGCCACTTCCTCTACATCTGCCCGAGACAGAAGCTGTGCTGAAGCCACTGAACAGATCAGCTTCCGAGCTGCTTCTTGCTGCAGCACTGCCAAGTCAACGTTGTTTGTGGTTGCACTGGCTGAGCTGTCTCGCCCAGAGGCCTCAGGCAGTGACTGCCGCGAGGTGACCAGCAGCACTGCTTTGGAGGCAGTGAACACCAGCTGTTGGCCATAGGGCGCAGGGGCCGCAATGTCACCCCACCATGTGCGCAGACAGTCTGTGAAGGTTTTAGCCTCAGTGCTGCAGACCTACAAAGCTGGCAGCTGAGCTCTGTGTGGCAATAGGCAGCTCATCGCGTTTTGCAAGCCCAAACCAGGACCCACCTTGTCCAGCAGGATCGGCAGTGCGTCAGGCTCAGGGCCACAGAGCGTGTCCTCCGCATTGTCCACCAGCAGAAAACATGCGCCTGCTGAAGCCTCAATAGCACCCAACCTTGCCAGCATGGCAGCCCGAGCATCAGAGCCCTGCACGCGTACGCGAAGGCAAGTCGCCCCACAGGCAAGTTGAGAGCAAGCTGCACACGCTGTGGGGTTGGTTTGACTGACCTCAATGCAAGTGCTAGGCATGCCTGCGCAGGAATGCAGCAATGCTGCCTGAAACTGCTCACTGCTGGCCCAAGTGGCATGGTAGTCTCACCTGCTCCACCTCCAACGCTGCACAGAAGCGGGCCTCCATGTGTGCAGCGCTGCGTGCGTCCCGTAGGTCTACCAGCTTGGCCCCACCTGTCAATGGGTAGGCCACAACGTTGGGTGCAACCTCTTGCTAACGCACAACCCCAGTGCACCGCAGCTGCGAGATGTACGCCCTGCCCATGTGCACATTATGAAAGCACAGTCGCCTGCACATGTTTGCCACAGCCACAGGTGTTTGAGCCACTTCGCGCACCTGGCAGCAGGCCCTGCTTCAACAGCCTCCAGCTGAGGTCCAGCGCAATGCTTGACTTGCCCAGCCCAGCCCCTCCCACGAGGCACAGGCAACGTATAGGTCCACCTTGAAGGCTGAGCCGGGCCAGCAGGGCATCAGCATAGCCTCCTTCCCGCTTCACATACAGAGAATCAAGGGCTGGCAGATTGACCCCCAGAGACAACAGGTACACATACGTAGCGGCGCTGCTTGATGCAACCACAGCTGTGCCCGCGGTAGCTGTACTGCTAGTAGTGCCACCAGCGGCTTGCTCAAGGAACGAGCGTGTGCGCTGCAGCAGGTCGCTGTCCTGAGGGAAGGCCACCTTGATCTCGTCCACACTGATGTGCTCAGGATCCCTGCGGTCCACAGCAGCCTGGGCGGACAGCCCGTCCATCACGACGTTTCAGGTGTCAGCCGTCAGTGGCGGTGCAAAGAGGGAGGCAAGAGCCTATCGTGAGCCCTTTCCGATGTTGGTACCAGGAAATCCTGCCCGTTTTTGGGCAGGGGTCCTATGCGCCCTAGCGGTGTCCCCCAGGACTGTAAAACACAGTACTATCAAGAAGGAGATCCGTTCACGCGTTGCCAAGTTTCCCTTTGCGTCGACACCTGTACCGTGAAGTTCTGCCTTCCCAGCGAGGTGGCAAAGGTGCCCTTGGGCATGGGCTGAAGATAAGCTGTGGCCATGAGAAAGACAGCAATGTGCTTGCAAACCAATTTTCCACATCCCATTGTGTGGCCCTGCGCATGACAGCTACCTGCGGCAGCACATCGTTCCATTTCACCCCAGACCCAAGGCCTCGCACACGCGCACCTGGAACACCCGCCGCGCCTTTTCTGTGCTCAGCTCCTGTGTGAGTGCAGCTATGTATCCCTCTGGCAACTGCGGTGCCGCTTCGGACAGCTCCGCTGGAAACTGCTCCCACCACAGTGCAAGCACACCGGGGATTGGCAGGGCTACTAAGGAGTGCACTCGCCCAACATGGACGCAACAACATGGCTTGACATGTACCAATTGTGACAGCACGTACCAGAAGACGCGCAGGTCAGGGTGCTTGATGATGCGTTGGACTCCGCTGTCCATGGCTGCTGCCACGCTGTCCAGCTGCAATCAGGGCAACGCAGCGTGCAGCAGGCAAGCAGGCAGAGAAATCGAACCTGCATCACCTGCAGAACAGCTGCCCGACAGAACTGCGCTGTCTTTTTTGGCCACCGTGCTGGTTGTCCTCCGCTTCAGCAGGCAGGGCAGGCGAGGTGGCACCGTCATTGCAGCCTGTGCCTGCTCCGCCTGACGCAGCTTGTCTTCAATGGACAACGCTTTCAGCACCTCTCGCCGCCTTGCAGGGTCGGCCAGCACTGCCGCCTCACCGCCGCATGCGTCAAAGGCCACCTGCACCTTGGCCTTGTCGCCCTGCATGTGCTCATCAAAAGGCTTTGTGGTCAGGCACTCCCCATGTTTTTTCAGGCAAGAAAATCTGTGCTCAAAGGCTAGGCAACTCAAACACTGTTTTGAAACTTGCGACAGCCGGCTGTTCATGGCTTACCACCAGCTGTGTGAGGCCGTCCGCCATGGTGTTGATGCGCGCTCCCTCGTCCTTCAGCTCGCTGTGCATCTCCAGCACCGCGCCGTGCGTCTTGGCCGCCACAGCCAGCGTCGCATCGCCGCGCAGGTCAGCCAGCTCCTGACACATCTCCTGCGACTGGTCCTTGTCGCCAAAAGCAGTGATGCCGCCCAGCAGCGCATTGCGGCTAGCGTAGTCGCGCGCGTAGCTTTGGATCTCCATCAGAAGGTCCTTGAACCTGCTCATGATGCGCACGAACGCGCCGCTCTGCGCCTCAAACTGCGGCTGGCTCTCCACAACGATGTCAAGCAGGTCAACTGCACGCAGCGCCAGGTCGCGGATTTTGTCGTTGTTGAGCAAGGTGGTATCGATAAGCCCCAGCACGACCGACAATGTTGCGCAGGCAGTGGAGTCTGTGGGCAGGGAGCGCAGGGACAGTCGCAAAGGCAGTTGGCCTGCTTGCTAGCTTGTACAGGCTGCAGCGTGCAGGTGCGTATATGCGATGTGCATATAGTGCGCATACATCCAGAAGGCAAGGCAGCCTGCGCCGGCTGAACGCACGCCTGTGAGCAGGGCTCACCTGGGAAGGGCAGCACCTCGCCCAACTTCGTACTGCCCTTGCAAGCAAGTACCTGCAAGGGCAGTAGGTACTTGAACACACGAGTCCTCACAGTCCCGACACTGCCTGCACGACATGCATTTGGCATAGCACTGCATGAACGCACCAGCAGCTTCCCACCGATGACCTTGGACCACGACGCCACACCAGCAACTCCATCGTTCAGCTGGGGTGACTGAGCAGCAGCAGTCGCACCCCCCTTGCCTGCAGCCGCTGCAATCGCGGCGGATGGTGCGCCTGCTGCTGGCGCCATGGGCGACGGGGAAGCGCGTTGTGGTTGAGAGGCAGATAAAAACGCTGCAGACTTTTCAGCTGTCCCATCCCTTGCTGTTAGCAGCTGCTTGCGGTGATAGCCATTGGTGACCCCTGCATCCTCCAGCAGCTGCCAGCAGTGAGCAAGTGCAACCCATGGCAAACGTGTGAGCCTGATGTGATTTGTCATGTGCACGACCATTCACAGACCACATGCATACAATGATGTATGTGCGCTTGTGCGCTGCGCATGCTGTCCTGACCATACCTGATTGTCGCATGCAGCAATCAGCTTGCCGCATGCAGGCAGCAGGGTCGGTGCGAGCTGGGACAGATTTGCATGCAGGCTGCGCATCCATGACTCCACTTCCTGTGTGTGCAGTACCCCATGCATGCACATGCAGGATTGGGATTGTTCAGCACATGTTGCCAGCTCGAAGGTTACATGCAACAAGTGTCCTGACGCCGCGCAGCGCAGAACTGCCAGCCAGTGACCCTGAGACCGCAGGATGCTACGGCACCTGGATGCTGGCTGAGCAGCCCATGCCGCCGCTCGCCTATGACCAGTCACGGTCAAATATTGCGCATGTGCTCATCATTTATGGAACCTGTGCCGCAGGCGGTGCCGGGGACCAGGTCACTAACCGTTGACCATGATCTCTCCAGCCTAAGCAGGAACAATGATTTACTCAAGTGATTTGCTCAGGTGATGCAAGCCTGCTGTGCTCCATACACCCAAAGCTCGCTTTGTCCAGCAGCAGGAAGAAACTTTCGATGTTCAGTCAATCCACTACCCTTTGGAGCGCCGCCGCTGCTTGCTGCTGAACCTTGTCTGGTACCGATGCAACGTACTCCTCCCTGAGCTGTGCCAGGCCTGCCTCCTCCCCCCTCGCCACCATGGCTGCCGCTGCAAACCGCAGCCTCTGCATCCACCCGCTGAGTTGGAGGCAAAGTCATGAGGAGGGGCAATTCTTGTGTCTTACCGCACCAGTAGACACAGCAGCAGGGTCTGCACCATGATCGGGGTCGCTGCTCTCAAGGAGAACCTCTCCCACATTCAAGCATTCCCCCTGCCTGATGACCTCCAGCGCACCTCCAGCCACCTGCTTCGGGCTGCATGAGTCTTCATGGGTTGAGAGCTGCATATCTGTTCCAACTGCTGCAATGTCAGGTCGTGCCCACGCCAGGCAGCCACCATGTCCACAAGCTGTGTGCTGACAGCTCTGGTGCTGAAATGTTGTAAAGCGTGTTTATCTTAATTTACCGGTGTGTTCTTTGGGCGTGATGATGCAGGCACGCAATTTGTCATCGTTGAAGCGTGGGCCTCATTTTGCGTACTCGCATTTGCCTTCCCTCGCCCGCAGTCGAAACACGCCCAGCGCTCTGGGAGACATTCTTGTCCCCATTTGTCCCAGTCCTCTGCGGCCGTGACGCCTGGGCCATGGCGTGGTGTAGCAGGTGCGACGCAGTTTTCAGCGCACCCCGTGCTGCTGTGGGACTGCAGAAGGGTACTGACGAGCAGCCAGCATGCATTGGGCAATGTGGCTGCCAGCCTGTACCTAGCGCCTGCACGTGCATGGCGCAAGCTCGTCAAGAAGGGCAGCACTGGGCAGCCAGCAACCCAGACTGAGCACCCTTCCAACAGCCTATCCACGCCAACTGCACCATTTGGTGCTGCTTCAATCATGAACATGAACAACCCTTGCACAGCTGGCTCTGGGCTCACAGAACCCTTGAAGGAATCAACAACAGCCACTTTGCATGGTGGTCCGGGAAGGTCGCGGGCAAGCAGCAGCTGCTTAACCTGTGCCCTCCATGCATGCAGGTGTGAGGCGGATGTGGAGCTGGTGCAGGATGACCAGAACGGCTTCTCCTGCTGCGCCCAGTGCGGTCGTGTGCTGGACGACCTTGCCTTCACCTCGGATGTGCAGTTCCAAAAGGTTTGTGGGCAGGCGGGATGCGCCTGGCACTGGTGAGGGGAGAAAATGAGAAGGCTACCCGGACGCGATGGACAATATGTCAGAGCTGTGAGGAGCTGACAAGCAAAGCAGCCCATCTGCCTGCTTGATGTATGGTTGCAAGTGTTGCGCAGGGAGCAGGGGCCCTCAGGAATTAACCAGCAGCTAGCTTACGTTACCTGCTCGCCGTGTGCTTGCCATGTTGTGCAGGGAGCTGATGGCGAGGGTGCCATGGTCGGCACCATCCTCGGCGCTGGGGGCGGTGGCAGGTTCGCACGTGCCGCCTACGCGGGAGGAGAGGTGAGCAATTGTTTCACAGTCTTGGGGAGCAGTGCCCCTGCAGGCTGCAGCAGTTCTGCAGGTGCAGCCTTGCAGGAGCAGAGGTGCGCGGCAGCAGCAGCAGCAGCAGCAGCAGCAGCAGCAGCAGCAGCAGCAGCGGTAGTGTGTTTCACAGCTTTGGGGAGCAGTGCCCCTGCAGGCTGCAGCAGTTCTGCAGGTGCAGCCTTGCGGGAGCAGAGGTGCGCGGCAGCAGCAGCAGCAGCAGCAGCAGCGGTAGTGTGTTTCACATTTTTGGGGAGCAGTGCTGAACGTGCCTGCTGACTTTGTCGATTTACTGCGCTGGGCGGCTGCGCTGGATAATTGTGCCCAGTGACCCACTCTGCTGGCTTTGCCTGCGCGGATGACTGTCCGTGTAGGGCGCATGCCTCCGCTCTGGAGCAGGCCTGCATTGAGTTTATGTGCTGCAAGCTGTGCAGCTCATGCTTTGAAGCACCCACACAATCATGGCCGTGACTTCCTTTCGTGTGCGCCTGCAGATGGAGGGCCATGAAAGCTCTTCAGCGCGTGGCCACGCCGAGATGTCCATGATTGCAGACCACTTCCACATCCCCTACGACATCACGGACACCGCATTCAGGCTGTACAAGTTGGCGCTGCAGCACGGCTTCACGCGCGGCCGCAGGGTCAATCAGGTGGGTGGTGCTGGCAATGTGCAATGTGTGTGGCAATGTGGGGAAGGAGTGGGGGAATGCGTACGTCCAGTTACTGAAGTGGAACAAGCGGACGCTGCAGCATGGCTTCACATCCAGCCGCAGGGTCAATCAGGTGGGTGGTGC
>JAWZTI010000190.1:34633-44672 GCA_039880955.1 Chlamydomonas urium | reverse complement strand
TTCTGGCTCCCACGCCACCCGTCTCACCCCCTGCTGTGCTGGGGCCCTGTTGGGTATGTGGGGGCGGGGGCGGAGGTGCGGGTGGGGGTCCTGGTCGCTCCGTTGTCGCTGCCGCTGGTTCCGCCGGTGCTGCTGTCGCTGGTGCCGCCGCCGGTGCCGCCGGTGCCGCTGCTGGTGCCGATGTGGTAGCAGGGGAGCTCTGGCCCCTCACCACTGTGGGCGTGCCCCTTCTAGCCCCGATGTTGGTGCCCGTGCTGCGGCTGGGGGCCCTGGTTGCTGTTTGCACAGTTGTGGCGCCTGTGGGTGCTGTGCGGGCGTCTGGTGTCGCTGTTGGCGTGTGTGTGTGTGCATGACACGGTTACCCCGGGCAGTGCTCACGCAGCGAGCGATGTACGCGGGCTCAGAACTAGGATTGTAATCTACACACAGACCCACAGGACGCGCAGCACACACAGTGCGGCAAGCTGTTGGTGCAGTCCCTGCTGCTCAGCCCAGCAACGCCAACGTCGAAAACATGCAGGGCTTCGGGCTAGGCGTTAACAATGCGCAAGGCTTCGGGATAGCTCAAGGCAAGGTTGCTGGAGGCCAGCCCACTGCACCGCATCTTTGCCTGCGGAAAGGCCAGATCCTGGTGCAGAAGCGTCGCCCCAAAACGCGCTTGGTCTTTGCTTTGCTGACTCAAGCTCAATAACATGTCCTGCCCTATCTTCATAGGTGTTTGCGCGCTGGTATCGCTCCCCTGAGCTGCTATACGGCAGTACGTGCTACGGCTTTGCGCCTGACGTGTGGGCGGCAGGCTGCATCCTTGCAGGTATAGCGCTGCTGTCCATTGCAGGGGATATGTGACACAAGATGATGCATTCACGCAGCTCAGCCCAGCTGAACCCTCTGGGTTGTACATCATGTGATCTCTGCATGGAACAGAGCACACACATACTCATGACCCTGCATCGTGACCACCGCATGCGCTGTGCAGAGCTGATGCTGCGGCGGCCATGGTTCCCAGGGGAAAGCGACATCGACCAATTGGGCAAGGTGTTCCAGGCGCTGGGGACGCCCACTGAGCAGGTGAGGCTGGGCACGCTAAGGGGGAACTGATGGGCGTGTAAGCTGGCAGTGAGCACGCAGGTTTGAATGCGCGGGTGTAACCAAGCAGCAGGCGAGGGCTGTGGGTTGAGGCACAGGCACCCTGGCGAAAGTAGTTGCGCTTTTCCCAGCATCACCCAATGTGCGGGACGAACGCATGCATGCATGTGCTGTGTGCAGATCTGGCCGGGCGTGACCCAGCTGCCCAATTACCTGGAGTACCAGTCGGTGCAGGCACCACCCCTGAAGGCACTGTTTCCCAAGGCAAGTAACTTCTGCAGGGCAGCTTGCATGCACCATGTCTGGCAACTGCAGGTGGTGGGAAAGGGAGCAATCCACATGCATTTGTTTCATGTGTGGGTCGCCTTACCCTTGCCCTTGGGGGAGCGGGCCTCGTTCTTAGCTGGGCTGAGCCTAACCCAGCTTGCACACTGTTCTCCTTCAGGCGAGTGAGGATGCGCTGGACCTGCTGTCTAAGATGGTGCAGCTCAACCCCAGCAAGCGCATCACGGCACAGCAGGCGTTGGCACACAGGTGGGCAGGGGTGCATGCATGAGCTGCATGGGTGGCATGGGCCGCGAGCCGCAATGACTCATGGTACGCCCTGCGTGCAGATACTTTGCCAACGAGCCGCTGCCTACACCGCCGGCAAGGCTACCCAAGCCGGTGTCGCGGGAGGAGGAGCCGCTGCAGGATGCGCCGCTACCCTCCATCAAGATTCTGCGGCCCGCCGACTACCCTGGCGACGAGCCTGCTGCAAGCGCGAAGCCCGTGCGCAGCCCGCAGCCCATGACAGCATCGCCCAGCGGCGCGCCCCCGCCCGCAAAGCGCATGCACAGGAGCTGAACACGATCGCATATTTTGTAACTGAAGAAGTGTGGCCGTTGCCTTGCGCCGGTGCTACATTAAGGGATCTGTCTACTGCTGGGTGCAGGGGCATGCTTTCCGCTGCGGGCTCGATGGCGCTAGCGTTATAGTGGCACGCGTGTAAGTGCCGCAAGCGGCGGAAAAGGATGGCTGCGAGCGCGACAGGAACTTCAGCCTGCACGCACCCACTAGGACGGTGGTAAATCGTACCCACCTATCTGCCACCGGCTGCAGGCACCCTCATGGCGTGGCTGAGCTGCTGCTTCAAGTCCGGAGTGGACGAGCAGCCGACAGTGACAGCAGGGGCGCGCTTCGCCCCAACAGTAGCTGCGTCCTCGCAAAGCAGCGGATCAATCAGACAGGCAGCGGCCCCTGCAGAACAACCGCGGGCGCATTCTACTTCCCAACCATCGTTCCTGGGCCCACCAGCATTCACAGTACTTCCACCGCAGCCCCTGGCACCAGCAGCAGCCTCATGGTCCCTGCAGGCAAGTGCATGAATTGCAAGGGTCCCGTTCTGCCTGCACGCATCAGCTACAGCAGGCAATACATTCGCACCACGTCTGACGCATGTGAAGTATGTTCTTACATACGCACGCAACTGCTGCTGCCTGTCCACATCTCAGGACTTGTTCAGCAGCGAGCGCTCCACAATCACCGTTTTGTCCGGACTGGAGAGAAGGCAGGACCCTCAGCTGCTACAGCCGCCTGCACAGCTGCTGCAGCCACTGGCAGGCCAGCGACAGCATGCACCTGCAGCAGAGGGAAGCACTGGGAGGGTGCATCCTGGCCAGACTGCAGCCAGCAGGCACGCACAACGGATCAACTGGACTCGCCACAGCGTTGACATCAACCACTTTGCCAACGTTGGACTGGTAAGCAAGCATGGGTGGAAGTGTTCGCCATGCGACATTTGCAACATAAGGCGCCAAGCTCATCAGGAAACTTTTATTGGAAGCTGTGCACACAGCTGCAGCAGCTGCACTGGCTTCATTTTGGACTGACGGCTTTGCCCATCCACCCTGCTCAACCGCCCCAACCGCTCAACCGCTGCCGCCTGAGCAGGAATCCTGGGCATGGCAGTCGTACCCTCATGCACCGTCGCACCAACGGGACCGCCGCGGCTCCTTGCCCGGCCTGCCGCTCATGCTGCCCTCCAGGGTGCCCCTGGCCCCTTGCGGCGCCCTGCAGCGCCACCAGTCCCTCAACGCCTCGGGCCCAGACGCCAACCTGCCCATGCAGGCAGCACAGCTCGCGCATGCACTGCTGTCCATGGACCTACCAGTTCGACTGTTGGACTCCATGAACTTCACTGTCAGTGGGCCCAATGTGCCCTCCAGTCCCGTGCTTGCGTCCAGGCTGTCAGCAGGCGAGGCCACAGGCAGGTCAACAGACCGTCCCAGCGGCGGCAACTCCGGCCCCTGGCCTGTGCCATGGCATGTCTCTCCTGACATGGCGACAGGCGTGCGGGACCTGTCGCTGTTAACAGCCTCGATGCAGCTGGGCATGGACCCTGCCCGGGCAGCGCGGTGGGCCAACCTGGGCAGACAGTCGCAGCTGCAGCAGCAGCAGCAGCAGCAGCAGCAGCAGCAGTTGCGCCACGTGCAGCCAAACGCTGAGTGGGGCAGTGGCAGTGGTGACAGGCTGTCAGCAATGGCAGGTCTGCTGCCGGCCGGCGCCCAGCCTCAGCATGCGCACGTGTACACACCCTTGCAGCAGCAGCAGCAGCAGCGCAGCGCCAGCCAGCCGCTCACGCAGCCCTCACGCACCCCCCACAACAGCCCCAGAGCGATGAAGACCAGCACTTCCTCAGTCCTGTCAGGCGGCAAGCATGGCCAGCGCAGCCCCTCCGGGATGTTCCCGTCTGCGTGGACGGGGCCCCGTCCCAGTTTGGGCATGACTGGCGGCAGCAGCAGCCTGCAGATGAGCTCCCGTAGCGGTGGGTGGAGCCACTACAGCCGCCTGAGCCGCCCCAGCGCTGATCTGATGGCCGAGCGGCTCTCAAGGGGCGACTCATCGCTGCTGCAGCAGCTGTACCACCAGCGCAGCAGCGGCCGCCCCTCGCCAGACACTGAGCCGCTGCATCTGTCAGCAGGGCAGCAGCTGTTTGTGCAACAGCTGCTGCAGTACCAGCAAACGCTGCGGCAACAGCCGCAACAGGGGCACAGCCCGCGCGCATTGCAGCCCAACCCTGCGTCCCCTGCGTCACCCCGGCCCATACTTTCGTCGCAGCTTCCAGGGCACAGGAGGCGGGCCGGGTCAGCCTTTTCCCCCCTCCGAGTTCGCTCCCACGGCCCTGCGGCCACTTGGCTCAGCACCAGCGCCCCCGCAGGGTTCGTCTCCAGGGCCAGCGCCTACCAGCAGGCGTCCTCCCCCTTTGCCTCCCTGCTGGCAGGTGCCCAGCCTGGCGCCTCCTATGCACAGCACAGGGGGGCTGTAACAGCCTTGAGTGGTACTGCTGAGAGTGAGGTGGTCATGATTGAGCTGGGCGCTGGTCTGGATGCTAACACCGGCAGGGGCCAGGCGCAGCAGCAGCAGCAGCAGGGGCAGCAGCAGGGGCAGCAGCAGGGGCAGCAGGGGCAGCAGCAGCTACAGCAGCAGCCTGCCCCTGCCCCAGCACCAGCTTCCGCCAGCAGCTCAGCAGGCCTTCGAAAGAATGAAAGAAAGAGCTAGCCACGCCCTTGGGCGTGAGTTAAGGAAGGGAATGGTCCGCAGGCCGTGCTGCCCATGCGCGCCGTTCTGAATCCCTCCTATGCCTCCGTCAGGGCTGGGATGAACCCCCTGGCGCCATGTGCCATAGCCCGCCTGCGTGCTATGGCACATGATATTTTGAGCACGCACAGCCGCCTGTGTCCTTGAAGACTGAAGCTCTAGAGCATCGGCGGCCTCTGCATCTGGCCAGGCCGTCGCTGCGCCTGCATCTGCTGGAAGTGGCTGCCCTGTTGACAGATGGTCACCACCTGACATGAGCAGTGCCGGTGACACGTGAGCAGTTTGGGTCGTCTGAGGAATTAGATCAACAACCATGCTGACAAGAGATGAGCAGTTTGGGTCGCCTGGTCAACAGCAGCAATGTCGACTGGAGATGAGCAGTTTGCTTGAGCAAATGTGCCACTTTGTGTCATCCGATCAACGAGATCAACAGCAATGCAGGCGAGATGCGAGCAGTTGGCTTGAGCAAGCGTCTACCGTGCCTGCCTGCGCTTGCATGCCACGCACGTCCACTCAGCGGCCTCTGCCTACCCCATAACCCGTCCTCCTCCTGGGCAACACCAGCATGACATGCCAGCTCGGAGGCACAGCGTCATCCACGGCTGCCACAGCCCTGAACATGTCACAGGGTGTAGGCTATACCTGCTGCCAACGTCTTTCCGCCAGCCGGTGATTCTTAGCAGCACTACCTGGTCTCTGGGCTTACACCACACATTGCATGGTGCTGCTTGCCTTAATACATGGGGCCTTTTCCGGCCTCTGAGCCATGGGTGCAGGACAGCCCTCCCAGGGGACTGCCCCGGGGCGACCGTGTGTTCCGTCCCCCCCTTCCCGAGCCAATTCAAGAGCTCAGCCCCCTCCACGTGTGCTCCTTGAAGATACCGCCACACAGCTAGCAAGCCACCGCTCGGCAAGCGCAGCACTTAATGCTGATCGGCGTGAGCTGATACTGCTGTCGCTGTTTCATATCCCCTCCTGGGCTTTAGAGCATCTTCCTCGAGCGCATGCGTTCATCTTGGGACACATGTGCAGCCTAGAGAGGGCGGCCATGCACACAGATGGCCACCGTATGGCTGATGTGACCAGCACTGCTGCACTTCACGCTCCACACTGCTACTTTGCATTCCTCACATTCGGCGTGCTGCTGAAGCCCTGGCCTGGCTAGCAAGAATCGCAGGATATGAGCAACACCTCACAGCACTTGGCTTATCAGGCATGATGGATAGATGAGTGCATCTATCCTGAAGCGCTATGGAGGCACCCTTCAGCCCTCCTGATTGCAACGCCTGGTTGTTTAGAGAGCGCTGCCTTTGGCAGGGCGCTAGCGTGATCCAGCCCACTGCCCGCGCTAAATGCACGCCGCCTGTTGCACCAATTGCATCACCTGCCTGCCACTCACCAGGGCAAGCCCACTTTTGTGCGGCCTGGGTGTGCTGCCCGCACTAGATGCACACCGCCTTCTGCACAAGCTGCATGTCCTGCATGCCACTCACCAGGGCAAGCACATCTCAGTGTGCCCTGGGTGTTGCTGCCCGCACAAGATGCACGCCGCCTGTCGCACCAACTGCATGACTTGCATGCCACTCACCAGGACGAAAGCTTGCCCTGTGCACCCTGGGTGTATCCTTTAGGTGGGTGGTTAGGCCATTTCACAGTCCTGTATGTCAATGTCGTTCGACATTAGATGTTTGGGGCCATGTTGCAGCAGCCCTCATCCACGCCTCTGGGTGTGTCACCTGTATCTACGCCTTCACCTGTCTGCAGCCACCTGTTCCTAGTAACGTCAGCTGATGGCTTCGCGCAGCTTGTGCTGCCTGACCGCTGCAGCCGTGTCATCGGCTGATCAGCAACAGGCTAGCAACTACCCGGCTGACCCTCAAACGTCGGCTGATGGCTTCACGCAACTTGTGCCGCCTGACCGCTGCAGCCGTGTCATTGGCTGACCAGCGAAAGGCTGGCAATTACCCAGCTGACTAGTGATGGGCTAGCAGCTACCCAGCTGACGGGTGGTGGGCTAGCAGCTACCAAGCTACCGAGCTGCTAGCAAGCACGTTCAGCAAGCCATGCGTGTGCAACGCTTGCAATGTCAACAACGCTGTTGCAGCCGCCGTCTTTTCTTGGGACCCACTACCATCTTGACTTTCTAATGCGCTAACCACTTCCCTTGCGCAAGCTCACACGCGTGTACGGCGCCGAACGAAAGACCGCTGAGGATGTCTTCTTGTGGGCCCCCAGTAGCTTTTGTCAGCAGGTGATCAGCAAAGTTGATAGTGGGGTTGATTTTGGTGAGTGCTCAACAAGCTGCCTCTGCGGGGGCACCCTACACATGGCGCTGATGTGTGATGTACATCGGGTGTGGAAAAAACAAATCAAGTGAGCAACCAGTGCTGTCCTGCTGGTTGCTGGCATAGTTTCCCCATTGCTTCTGCCTTCGTACACGATTTTGACGCACCGCAAAAAAAGGCAGGACGCTGCATGTCTGCAGCAAGCCAGCCTGAGGTGCTTTGGTGGAGAGGACAGAGTGGTGGATAGCATCACGTTCCGGAGCGCAGTGTCATGTTGCTCATTCGTGCTGGAGAGAGTGCTCGTGCACACTTGGTTGCATAGTTCACTTGGGTTTCTGCGCCATGCCTCTGCATGTGCAAAACATCTGGGTGCTGGGGGCGTTGAATCGTTGGGCCCTGTTGCCAGAGTGTGTGGAGAGCAGTGTGTGGGGTCCCTGCTAACCAGGCACATGTGCGAGTGCTGTCGACGCTGCCAGCTGACAGAAGCTGACTTCTGCTTGCAGTTTCCACCCAAGGTTAAGAGTGGGCATGGTCTTGAAAGGTGTTCACCAAGCTGCCTTTGAGGAAGCACCCTGCATGTGGCACTAGTGTACACATGTGTGGAGCTCTTCAGTGTTATGTGGCAGATCAAAGTAGCACCAATGCTGTCCTGCTGGCTACTGGCAGAGTTGCCCCGTTGTTGCCTCAGTACACGATTTTGTCGCACAGCAGAACGGCAGGACGCTGCATGTCTGCAGCAAGCCAGTCAGAGGTGCTTTGGAGGGGGAGGTCAACGTGGGGGACATGATATCATGTTCTGGATAGCCGAGTCGTTGCTCATCTGTGCTGGAGAGGGTGCTTGGTTGCACAGTTTGCTTGGGTTTCTGCACCGTGTCTCTGCATGTGCAAAACAATTGGGTGTTTTTGAGGCATTGAACAGTTTGGGAGGGCTCTATTGTCTATGTGTGGAGTGCAGCGTGTGAGGTTCCTGCCTGTCAGGCACATGTGCGACTGCCGTTGATGCTGCCAGCTACAGGTTCCTGTGGCTGTTAGACAGAGCTTCGTTCCATGCGTTGACAACTTTTTCAATGGTAGCAGGGTGTGACTCGTGTGTGGGGTCGAATTGCTTGGGATCAGTACCATCAGTGTTGGCTCATCACAAGTCATGCCCTGCTTCTCACAACCCCGTGTGTTTGCGTGCGTTCCGCACTGCACTTGCGTTTATTGCGACCTTTAGCCAGTTGCCAGTGCTTGTGTAAGCCAAGAGGCTGCTTTCCTCTGACGTGGTATCAGCTGTACATATTAAACCACCTGACTTTCCAAGCGCAGAACGTTGGCGTTACAGCTAGCCAGGAAACGTCGCTCACAAAAATGCTACCTTCGGTTCTGCAGGGGAAGAAGAACAGCCCTTCCGTACAGAGGAGCACTACAGCCTAAAACGCTCAGTTATGTATCGGTGCCCACGCTTGCAGATCTGTCACAGCCGGCTGCTTTGTGGCCCACACACAGGTAGGTAAGTAGGTAGGCCATTTTACAGTCCGCGCGGTGCCGCAAGGGCACAAAGGACCCCTGCTCATCAGAAGAAAAGTAGGATTATCAGAACCGTGTTCCCAGAGAGCCTACAGTTGCACGGGACGCCTTGTCACCAGGCGCAAGTTGACAAGGCTTTGAAAGGGCTGCCCGCACGTCCCGACCTCGCTTTTGCAACTGCATAATCTCTCCATGCTCAACAGCAGCAACTGGGACTGCCGCCGCCTGGCCTGACCTTCCCCACCACTGCTCCCAACGTTGTGGGGCCTGTTAGTGTTAACCCGCTGAGCTAAGCCCCCCATGAACAGCATCACATCCGGTACACAATCGACCCAAATGCCAAACACAGCTCCACTTCTCTGCTTGTTCACACAGGCAAACCAGCGCCCTGCCCCTCGCTCGCAATCGCCTGGGTCCCCTTCAGCCCCAGCTCCTGCAGCTGCTTGCCCGCCACCGCCGCCGGCGCCCCCGTCAGCGCGCACTGCGCCGCCGCGGTCTTGGGGAACGCAATCACATCCCTGATGCTGCCCACACCCGCCAACAGCATCGCCAGGCGGTCTAGGCCCAGAGCCATGCCCCCGTGAGGAGGGGCACCATATTCGAAGCAGTCCAGAAGGTAGCCAAATTTGGCCTGTGCCTCTTCGGACGACAGGCCGATGAGCTCAAAAACCTTGGCCTGGATGTCGCGCCTGTCGCAGAGTTTAAAGGATTCAGATGCAGGGAGGCGGTTCAGGATGTGTGAATGTAAAGATTTGCGATGCAGATGCAATCAAGCAGGGTTTGAGGGGCGTGGAAGTGAGCCTACCTCTCTGCACCTCTGTCTCCATTGCTTACTGACTGTAGACCTGCATCATGCATTCTCACACCATCCGCCCCTCATACACCATTTGGGGGGGCCAACTGCGGCATCCTGGACTGCAGATCCCTGATCGCCCACCCAGCCCCTGCCCCCTGCTTCTTCCCTTGCCCTCGTGCATCGACCTGTAGATGTGCAGGCTGCCGCCCCGCACCTCCATGCCCCTCCTGACCTCACTCACCTGCAGATGCGCAGGCTGCCGCCCCCCACCTCCATGCCCCTCCTGACCTCACTCACCTGCAGATGCGCAGGCTGCCGCCCCGCACCTCCATGCCCCTCCTGACCTCACTCACCTGCAGATGCGCAGGCTGCCGCCCCGCACCTCCATGCCCCTCCTGACCTCACTCACCTGCAGATNACGCCCCTCCTGACCACAGCCCACTCACCTGTAGATGCGCAGGCTGCCGCCCCCCACCTCCACACCATTGTACACCAGGTCATATGCCAGGGCGCGTGAGTTGCGAAGGTCACCCGATGCCAGGTCGTGAGGGTGTGGGGCAGTAAAGGGGTGGTGTACTGCCACGTACCTGCGGATACACCAGGGCGAGCAGCAGTGAGAGAGGAGTATTGCAGGAGGTGGCAGGGGCGAAGCAGAGGCCTGGTACCAGGGTGAGGGGCGGTGAAGGGGTGGTGTACTGCCACGCACCTGCAGGGGCATTGGGTGAGATGCAGCAAAGTGAAGAGTGGAAGGGGATTGGGATAGGTAGAGGCGAGGGAATCAGGG
>JAWZTI010000190.1:20283-34622 GCA_039880955.1 Chlamydomonas urium | reverse complement strand
GGGGTGGAGCACATAGGCGCAAGTACAGCGGGACGTAGTCCTCAGCGTGAGGCATCAGCATGGGAGGGGCGCACAACACAGCACACTTGGAAGGTCTCTCAATCCTGAACATTACAAGTTGTGTCACGTCCCCTCTCTAGCCCTCAAGCCCCTCTCTGACACCCCTAGCCAGGACCCCTTCCCCAGCTCCCATCCCCTTACCGCTGCTCTTCGGGATCGAACTCAAACATTGGGAAGTCCACAACCCACAGCAGGGAGTGCTTCGCCCCCGGTCCTGTAACTGCCGGAGTTGCCACAACCGCTGCCGGCGCTTTCTTATCCCCGCCCCTCTTCTCGGCCTTGCCGTCAGCCGCAGCCGCAGCCCGGGGTTCCCCAGGCAGCCTTGGCACCAGCCCAATCTCCCTCGCCACGTATTGCCTCACCTGGGGAGGGGGTGAGGACAGGGCATGGGGGTCCACGTAAGGGGGCGGGCCGCAGCAGGCAGCAGGGAAGGAGTAGGTAGATGCAAGCACTAATCAGAGCAGTCCTGGGAAGAGCAGGGCCTTGGGTGAGGGTGTCGGCTTGGCGTGGCAGGCAGAAAGTTAAGTGACGCTTAATCCCAAGTGCTGAGTGACACCAAATGATGAAAGGGGAGTGTCGGCTTAGGGCGGTAGGCAGGCACAGGGACTGGCGTCTCTCGAGGCCCGAGTGCCATCATATCCCGCAGGCCCCAAACGAAACCCAACCTCAACGGTCGAGCGGCACCAAGGCTCTTACCCTGTCCATCGCCTTGGCCACTGTTGCCTTGGGTCCGGCTGCGATGAGCAGCAGGTCGCCCGGCTGCGCCCCCGCATCGTCGGTTTCAGAGCAGGCGGCGATGAGCGCTGCCACGGCCTCGGGCGACAGGCCCTCCTTCACCGGCTTGGCCGCGTCGATTTGACCACCCTCCAGCACTCGGATGTACCTGTGAGTGTTCAGGTCGCATGTACAGCTGTTAAAAAGGACCAAATGAGGATCATGTTGGTGATGAGTCATGGCTGCCATGGCCTCGGGAGAGAGCGGCCTGCCTTGAATGACACCCTTGACACAATCACACTACCGGCCCCCTCTGCACACTCACACAAGGCCTGCTGCCCCGCCTTCAATCGCTTTGTTGGAGATGTCTCCCATCGCTGATGCGGTCGCCGCAGGCCACTCATTACTGCCCCAGCCTCTCCTCACCCCCTCCCTGTGTCGTCTCCCCTGCACACACTCACACAAGGCCTGCTGCCCCGCCTTCAATCGCTTCGTTGGAGATGTCTCCCTTAGGCTTCACCCGTGCATTGCTGATGCGGTCACCTCCGGGCACTCGGATGGCCTTGACGCAGCCCCCCTGCTGCTCAAGAGCAGAGGAGAAGACGCGAAAGCTGCTGCCTTGTACCGCCGAGGAGAGGTCGTGGAAGGGCAGGCCGTACCGCAGGTCTGGCTTGTCGCTGCCGTACCTGCTCAGGGGGCAAGAGGGGCAACAAGGGTGTAGGTGTGGAGGTGAGGTGGGGAAAGGGCAGCTTCATCGTCGGTGTTGCAGGTTAGAAGTGCCACAGCCACACTTGCACAGGGTGCAAGAGAGGAAGCAGGGGTGTGCTTGACCAGCGGAGTGTCCATGGAGTCAGGACCCCCTCTACCCCCACACCTTCCGACGGGCTGCCTGGGCTTTTCACCCCAGGCCCAGCCTTCCATTCCGTTGGAATGATTCCAACACCTCACTTGCTTTGCCGGCCCACCACGCACCTCTCCATGGCCTCTTGGTACGTCATGCGGGGGAAGGGCGTCTGAAGCTCCACACCCGCCACCTCCCTGAACACCTTCACGATCAGGCCCTCCATCAGGTCCTGAATGGCTTGCGCATCCATGAAAGACACCTCAAGGTCGAGCTGTGTGAACTCAGGCTGGCGGTCTGCACGCAGGTCTTCATCGCGGAAGCAGCGTGCCACCTGCATACGAGCAGCAAGGGGGGAAGGAGTGCGCCAGTGCTTGCAGGATGAAGCTGTGGGGTGGAGGTTGGGCTGCCAGCCTGCACGCTGGTCTTTGTTATGAAAGCCATGTGGCGCTCGTGTACACTTGTAGCGCCTGAAGGACAGTACCATGGCCTACCCTGTCACACTCTGCTCACCTGGTAGTAGCGGTCTGCCCCCGACACCATGAGCATCTGCTTAAACAGCTGCGGGCTCTGGGGCAGCGCATACCAGCTGCCCGGCTGAACCCTGCAGCAGGGGGTGAGGAATTGCAGGGCAGCAGGGGTGAGCAGCATGCTCAAGCGCTTTGTTCCGCACCGCCACCGGCTGCTCTGACTGCCCCCCCACCTCTAGCAGCTCTTCAACGCACATGATTGCTTGGTGGTGGTGTGCAGCCTTCTGCCCGGGCCCCCCAATTCAGCGCCTGTGACAGTTGTAACTGCCCTTGCAAGGGCACAAGACAATGTCCTGCTGCACTGGGCAGCACGTTCCAGAGAGCAGGGTCCTATCCCCGCCGCCACCACATACCCCACACGCCCTGCACAGCACAGGGCAAGCTGCAGCCCTGGATGCCAGCGCCTGTCCCAGGCTCAGTACCCACATAATACAGGCAATGTGATTTATATGTTATATAGCTACCTGGAGGGTACAAGGTAGTCGCGTGCGCCCTCGGGTGTGGAGCGTGTGAGGATGGGTGTCTCCACCTCCAGGAAGTCATGCTCGTCCTCCAGGTATCGGCGGATGCTCTGCAGGTCAAGCAAATTGATAATTGCAAAGCACGAGAGCGATACGTTAAAGCATACCGCTGCAGCAGCTTGATCACAGCAGTGACGCCCCCCCCACACACACACCTTGCAGCAAGCGGCATTCGCCCTTCTGCAGTGACGCCCCACACACGCACAACCTTGCAGCAAGTGGCAGTCGCCCTTCAGCCAATATCAGAGGCGACAGTGATGCAGCTTGTGGATGCACCATATCAGGCGCAACAGGGTGGTGATGCAACCGCCGCAGACCCGCGGGACCCAGCTACAGGCAGCAGGGCGACAGCCACATACAACGCCTTGTTCCGCCCGACAGCTGGGAAGGTACTAGAATATGTACAGGGGCGCATTAGTGGCAGCGCTTGCAGAAGGGTGAAGGCCAACCCCAGGCTCCGGCTGGGCGCACTGCCCACACCGGTGACCCAAGGCGCACGCTTCAGCATGCCACTAGAGCAGCGCATGTGCGTGGCGTGCACAGTCAGGGAAGAGGAGGACAGATTGGGAGATGTCCTTCACACGTGCTTTGAGTGCAGCCATGTGCAAGACCAGATGGGTGACACATGGGGTTGGGAGGGACCTCTGACTTCAACCAGCTGTACAGTGGGAGCCTGAGGAGGGCGATGGCCTATGGCGCAGATATAGTGGAGCTTGTGGGCCAAGGGGAGGAATGAGGCAGCTTCAAGAACAGGAGATAGATGGAGCAGAGCCAGCCTAGCTTTTGCTGTGACTGCCCCTGCATGCCTCTCTAAACTCTTGTGTGGATTTCCCATTTTTTCGCGCGATTGGATACCACGGGCGACGTTCACGCAGCCGAGCGATTTGCGCGGGCTCAGACCTTAAATTGTAATCTACACACACACACCTCCAAGCAACTGGTGCCCAGCTCAGCCACACCTGCACACCTCCCAGCCCACATTCTACTATTGTCCCCTCGCACACTTTCAGCATCTGGTGCCTCAGCCTGAGGTTGCCACCTTGGGCCCAGTCCTTGATGCTTCACCCCACAGCCCATCTCCCCATACCCTGCCTCACTATCTCCACCCCCTACCTTGAGCATCTGGTGCCTCAGCCTGAGGTTGCGCCCCATAGCAGGTCGCCTCAGGTCCAGCACTCGGTGCTTCAGCCGTGTCTCCTCCTTGGGCGCCTCAACCTCATCGCTCTCCGACACGGGGAAGGGCAGCGAGCGGCTGACCACGTTAAGCACCGTCACCTGCAGCACCCAGGAGGCAGGATAAGGTGGATGGCTATCCTAGCTTTAGGCAGTCAACTGTTGCGTTATGGATGCAAGAATGGGGAAGCATGCTGACTGGCGCAGCAGGCCGTGGACTTGGTGACCAGCAGGCGATGAATAAGTAACAATTCCAAGCAGTCAGTCAACATGGGTGTGCTCACACCGCTGTCCCACACTATCCCACACCTGTGTGGCGAGCAGCTCCACCTCGCCCGTCGCCAAGCGGGGGTTTGCGTCCTTGCGCTTGCGCACGACACCCTCAACGCACACCACGTACTCATTGCGCAGCCTGGCCGCCACCTTGGAGACCTCGGGGTAGGTCTGGGGCTCACATATCACCTTGTTGTGACAACCGCAGGCATAAACATGGTTGTTGTGTCAACATAGCTGAACCAGTATCGAGTGTGAGTGGCTGCGAGTGGCTCAACCCTTCTTCGCGCTGTGGTTTCCTCCCTCTCCACCTCCTTCCCCCCTCCCCCTCCGCCCTCCGCATCTTACTCCTTGCCACTCCTCCCTCTTGTCCTCCAACCCCCCCTCCCCCTCCGCCCGCCCTCCACCCTCTATTCCTCGCCCCCATGGGCAGCAGCAGCCAGAAACGACACGACTGGAAAGGCTTCCCTTGCATCAGCTGCACCCAGCCCATGCCCAGCAGGCCCAGCGCACCTGCATGAGGCCAGAATGGTCCCTGATGTCGAAGAACTGCACGCCGCCCATGTCCCTGTTTCGGTCCACCCAGCCACACAGCACCACCTTGGACCCCTCATCGCCCAAGCGCAGCGTGCCAGCCGCATGCGAGCGACCAGGCCACACCAGCTGCTCTGGCAACAGGGACTCTGCTGGCGCTGCTGCTGCAGGTGCTGCATCGGCCGCTGGTGCGGCTGAGGCACGGCACAGGTAGGTGGAGCGCGATGGTGCGTGCTGGGCGCCAGGGCATGCAGCGCTGAAGGCTGGCGCGCGTGGCACGCAGCGCGCTGCGATGAGCGGGGAGGGGCTGCCGGTATTGCAAGCACCCGCCGCCCGCAAGGATTCCCGAGGTAGGGCCTGCATGGCTGCTGCGCAGCCTACTGACGCTGGTTGTTGCAAGACCGTGACCTCCCCAAGATAAGTATGAATAGTCCACACACAGCTTTCACCAGCAAACTGAATGCTCAGCGTGAATCAAGTGCTACTTACCGCAATTTGGTCTAGGGAAGGCAAGTGCTGCTCACTTTCAGCACAAGGGAGCCCGCCTGACCGGGACACCGCTAATCTGCTGTGCGTCCAACAGGGCCAAAGAGTCTAAAGAAAGTCGCGTTTTACAGTCCTGAGGGCACCGCAAGCACACATACGACCCCTGCCCAAGATGGTCAGGATTTCCGAGGACTTGTGGTCTGATGCGTCTGTCATCTTCAGTCACTCACTTGAATTAGTTGACCTGACCACTTACCGAACGCGGCTACCAACGAATGGTCCTTTTGTACCTCCCCTCCCTGCGCTGCTTCAAGGACCTGCGTGCCAGCCCTGCTGGCTGCTCTGGTCATCCGACACCCCTGCCTCGTGTACATCCACCTCGTGCAGGCCGTGCCGGTGGGCACCCGACTTTGCGCCCCCCGTCGGTGAGTGCGAAGCCCCCACCCCACCCCCTGCCCCTGTTTCAGTGGCCGCTGGCAGCATGGCGGAAAAGGCCAGTGCACTGTCCAGCTTGTCGCCCATGGCCTGCACTCGGTCTTCGTTCATGGTCAGCCGCTCGTCCAGCAGGGCCATGGTCTGGGTCAGAACGTCCAGCTGCCCCACGATGTGCTGTACAGGTGGTGCGTGGCAAGATACAGGGAGGAGAGTGGGCTTGCAAAAATGAACCACAGGGCAGTGGCAATCTGGGTCAGCATGTCCAGCTGCCACAAAGCTTCATGTTGTTAGCACAGGAAATCGAGTGACGGAACTGCTGAGGGCAAAGATAAAGTCATGCTTGCTCAAAGCTGCACTCCAGTCCCACCAACAACACCCTATGCCTTCGGAAGGGACAGTCAAGCGTTATCCTCACCTGTAACCTCCTACTGCCCCTTCCTCTCACCTGCAGCGTTGCAGAAAGTGAGTCTG
The DNA here is from genome assembly GCA_039880955.1 of Chlamydomonas urium. Classification (NCBI taxonomy): domain Eukaryota; kingdom Viridiplantae; phylum Chlorophyta; class Chlorophyceae; order Chlamydomonadales; family Chlamydomonadaceae; genus Chlamydomonas; species Chlamydomonas urium. The sequence continues at coordinate 28,584 of JAWZTI010000190.1, read as the reverse complement.
GCAGGTCTGACAGATTCAGCGGTGGCGGCACCTCCGCCTCATACTCCAGCGTCGGTGGCCGTATGCTGGTGATTGAGATGGGGGGCCGGTACCCAGATGCAGACCGCTGTGGTTGCCGCTGCTGCTGCTGGTTGCCATAGAAGTCGTCTTGCTGCTGCTGCTGCTGCTGAGGGTTGTGAGGATGTGAGCGGGCCCCGCCCGCCTGCCCTGCTGCAGAAGCAGATGCCACTCGAGGAGGTGCTGGGGAGCTAACAGGGAGGGAAGGCTTGAACCCTGCCCCTCCTCCTCCAGCCATGGCAGAGCTGCTGCCAGTAGCAGCAGACGGTGGCTGAGGGGGCAGGGGCTGTCTGGCAGACAGCTGTCCGATGCCCTCTGAGGGCAGTTGCACTGCTGACTGTGACGCTCGCAGCGCCAGCGGTGTGGCGTAGTTCTCCAGCAGTCGGTCGAAGTTGGTCTTCCACACCATGACCTGTGACAGCGGGCGGACAACATGAACCAACACTCTTGCGGCTGTATTTTGCTGTAGGCACCTTGGTTGGCTGGATCTGAATGCCGTGGCACCAGTCTTATTGTCAATCAGCGATGAAAAGCAAGAAAACCACAGCTGCACATCAACTGGCTGTACTGTGTCTGCACCTGTAGTGCACACCCACGCCATGTGTCCCATGTGGTATGCCCATACAGTATAGGTGCCCCTTGCCCCCATCGCTTACCTGCTCATCAGCGCCGCCGGAGGCAAAATAGTCTCCGGCAGGAGAGAAGTTCGCGGCCAGGGTGGCACCCTCGTGGCCATGCAGGGTGTAGAACAGCTGCCCCTCACGCAGGTCCCAGATCTTGAGCGTGGAGTCCTGCAGGTGTGAAAAGTGTGAAAATGTCAGAATGCTGGAAAATTCCCAGCAGGTGGCACGTACGGCAAACATTCTCTGATCAAAGGCTGTACAGCTCAAGGTGTTAGCATGTACGTCTGACTCACCAGTGATGAGCTGATGAGGAAGTTGCCTGAGGGGTGGAACGCGATGTTGGTGACGGGCCCTGTGTGCGCCTTGTAGTGCTGCAGCAGCTGGTGGGTGCGTACATCCCACATCTTGATGGTATTGTCAGTGCCTGCCAGCAGGCGTTTCAGGGTCACGGACATCACTGTTACAGCCTTGCACCTGACTCGCCAAGGACTTTCCTCACTGCAACCACAGAACGGCATCTGCCAGGCGGCTACCACAGCCTATGCGTGCATCCTCCTCCCTGTGACACACAGGCTGTGCTTCCTGCTGCCCTGACAAATTTCAACTGCCACAAGGCTGCGCACCTGCTGATGCAACGCATGTGCCATCTGGGTGGAACGCCACAGTGTTGACCATGCCGGCATGGTCGTCATAGCTCCTCACCACCTTCTTGCTGCCCAAGTCCCACACCTACGGGCCCAACCGTTGCAAACAGCACCAGCAGCAAGAACAATGTCATCACATGTGCTGCAGTCACTCCGTTTGATGACCGCAGCCTGCAGAGCCTCTACCTGCCCCTCTGTGCTGAGCCCTGATTGTGCACTGTTGCTCGCCTGAGCCTGTGAGTAGTGCCAGGGCGGCTCGCTGACCATACAGATGCGCAAGTCTCACCAATGAAGCCTCTGCTCAACATAACATTGAACCTCACCTTGACGGTCTTGTCGTCACCCCCTGAAAGCGCCAGCCTGCCGTCAGGCGAGAATTGGCAGGCGCGCACCCAGTTGGCGTGGCCGCTGAGCGTGTAGGCAAAGCGCTGGGTCGGCAGCACCCACACCTGCAGCCATGCATGGACACGCAGTGCCTCTGTTGACGAAACCCTGGTGCTGTGCCATGCGTGCAGCTTAGTTCACGATGCTGCAGCAAAGACAGCCAGCATCGCATCTGAGGGCAGCTCTCACTAGGCAGCACCTGTCGTCTCCCTCTCACACAAGTACCCTACCTTCCACCCACTTCTCTGCCCACACAGAACGCCCTGCCACTAGAGGCCGAGAGCGGCTGCCACCCCTGAAGCATCAACCCCATGGCCTGTGCCCAAATTGCCAATTGCTGCCTAGCCTTTCCCCTCCATCTCGCTCCGCACCTTGAGTGTCTTGTCATCAGAGGCTGTGAGCAGCTGCCGCCCATCAGCGGAGAAGTGAACGCAGCGCACCGTGCCTGTGTGCGCCTTGAGCACCGTCGACTTGCCCTCGCTGTAATGCAAGGCAGGAGCATGCAGCGCAGCAGCCTGAGTGAGTGGGGGGTGGCAATGCTCAGCACACATGCACGTTGAATGTGCTGACGCCGAATTTGCGCCGGCCGGCAGCAGATTGCTGGTCAAGCTCAAGTGCTGGCTTCTGCTGCCTGCATATGACGCTGCCTCTTGCTACCCCATCCGCCCCATAGCCGTGCACAATTCACTGCCTAGACGGGGCAGTGCATGGTCTTCACTGAGCCTGGCATTGCTGCTGCACCCACACAGTGGGCGGCCACAGCCGCACAGTTCGGTCCTTTGAGCCCGAGGCGATGAGCGCTGTGGATGGGCTGAAGTCCACCGAGTACACAGCAGCCTGCGGCACAGGTGAGCAAGCAGGCGTGTCAGGGCCGGGGGCTAAGGTCCCAGGTGGGAGTGCTCATCCACGTCTGCAGCAGGCAGTGTCTCTGACAGAGGAGCGGTGGGTGTGCATGTGCTGCATCAGACCTTGTGGCCGGTGAAGCGGAAGGCACGTAGCTGCGGCTTGAAGTTCCAGACCATGACGCAGTTGTCCAGTGAACCCGAGATGAGCTGCTTCATGCTGGGGTTGAAGCACACCGACGTCACGGCATCGCGGTGGCCGCGAAACGAACGCTCCAGCGTCGGGTCCTCGGGCTACATTGGGAGGCGAAGGCAAGGGTGCTGGTTTCAAGCGCTAGCGACTGGGGCGCACGTCCTGCATGCATGCATGTTGCATGTTACTTGTGGTGCACCTGTCCGGCTGCGTCCGCAGGAAGCGCCATCCTTCTTTGTTAAACGCAACACGCCAGAAGGCTCGGCATGCGCGGGCTGACCAACGAGTTCACAGGTTTGAACGAAGGGAGGTGTGGGCGGAAAAAGGGTTGGTTGGCTTGATGCACTGCAACCTGCCTAGTAACGCGTGTGAGCAAGCTGCGGACACGCAGCAGCATATTATGTAGATGATATGCTGCTCCAAGGTAGCAAAGCATATGACGGGCGCTGAGCTGCCTCAGAAACTTTCGCACTCCCACCACCAGCATGCGTCGTCCGGCAGCGGGAGCTACAGACGGCGTCGGATTATTAGGGCGCAGGAAGGGCTCGGCTGACAAGGGTGCGTCCCATGCTGCTTGCACATGCCTGCCTGGCACCTGCCGCCCATGCAGCAAGCAGACTGGATCTGGCTGACTGCTTTGATGATGGCAAATGCTGCACACAGATGTGTTTGGCAATACCCACCCGCTGCGGCATTACAATGTGAGCAATGCCTTGTCAACCAGAACAGACTACAGGCAGCCTGCCTCGGGACTGGGCAAGCAAATCACACACGGGTGCCACGTGGGCAGTGATGCAGCATGCACAGTGCAAGCTGCTGCTCAGATGCACATTGGCCCGCTGCTGACCAACCAAGCATGAAACCCTTCCCCAAGCCCTGCACTGCCCGCCGCTCTGCTCACCCCCCACAGCTGATGCAGCGGCAGCAGGAGGGGCGCACGCCCGTCCGCCAGTCCACTTTGGACCTCATCTCATGTATTTTGGGCGCATCAGCGGTCGGCTATCCGTATTGTTTCAAGTCATGCGGTACGTGTCCTTCCATTCCAGGTCGGGATGCGTGGAACACACTAGTTCTGTGCTTGCTCCGGGTCTGGCTCATCAGGATAACAATATGGTGACTGCTGTCTTTCACAACCCGTTGGGTATATCGCCTCTCCTCCTCAGCCCACATGCACAAATGGCTTGCTCGGCACAGCATTCAACAGTGGGCTGAGAACATACTGTGACTTGCACGTGCCTCGCTGCGGGTTGTGCTACCCACAGGCATGCTGCTGGCGTCGCTGATGCTGGTGCTAGTGCTGGCCGCCTCGCGCTTCTCCTACCAGCTGCTGCTGTTCTGCAGCCAGATCAGCAGCCGCCGCAGCTACGAGGAGCTAGCTGAGCAGGCGCTCGGCCCCTTTGGGCGCAAGGTGGTGGAGATCTGCACCGCAGCCCTGAACCTGGGCTGCATGGTCGCGTACCTCAACATCCTGGCAGACGTACTGTCAAGCGTCGCCGGTACCATCATCCCTCCTGGCGCCGAGCCCTCCCGTACTGTGTACTTGGTCGGCGTGACCATTTTTGGAGCGTTTCCAGTTGCGATGATTGTGCGGGACCACCAGGTGGGTACAGTATCACAGGGGAAGTGGCCGTGTGCACGCTGATGAAATAACGGTTGGCGGGGGCATGAGGGGCGGAGAGGGAGGAGAAGAGAACAACTTGTCTTTCAGATCCCTTCATGTGCCTATGTGTGCCTCTGCAATGCTACAAGCCGACACCTGCTCATCTCTGTACCTTACAAACAGGTGCTGGCTGCGGCATCCGCTGGTTGCGTCGGGTTCACACTTCTGTTCACACTCGTCGTGTTTCTGCTGGCCGCCTGGCCTTCCACCACCACCGTCACCGACGCCGCTGCCCACACCCTGGGAGCTGCATCCAAGCACCTGTGGCGCCCCGACGGCTTGCTGGTGTCCTTCCCCATGATGGCCTACGGCTTCACGGCCCACCCAGACTACCTGGGCGTGTACCAGAACCTGCAGGCAAGTGTGGATGGTGTGAACCTTGTGGAGGGTCCATAGCTTGGGTTGGTATTGGGGTGCTTGCGCAGAGCATGTGACGGCCCACCTAGGCTACCCTGGCTTGTGCCGCAGTGTGGCTCCAAGGTGGTCACTTCATGGGTTGGTCGGGTGTGCCACTTGCGGCTGCCTGGTGTACATACCCAGGCTACCTAGACAGCGCGCACGACATGATGCAGGCGAGTCTAAGCCTTCCTGTCCGGGCAGAAATCGTTGTGTAGAGTTCTTGGCGCAGCTGCATGCGCACGTGTGATGTTGATAGGTGCCAAGATGCCTCGAGCTGACTAGCACTGTCTGGCTGCACTCACGCTTTGGGCAGGAGTCCTATGCGCCCTGGTTGCATCCCACAGACTTTAAAGCACACTGCTATCCCAACCCCTGCCTACCCTGCCGGCCTGCTCACCAACCCCATTTCTCATGCACACACGTTCGCTTGCACGGATGCGCTGCGTGCAGGGTGCCAACCTGAAGCGCATGAATGCGGTCACTGACCTTGCGCTTGCCACCTCTGCACTGGTCTACTGGCTGGTCGGCATCTCGGGTTACCTCATCTTCCGATCACGAACAGCTGGTGAGGGGCAGGGCAGTGTGCATGGCAGGGCAGTGCATTTCGGGAGCTTGCAAGCGATGCATTTGTTATGCGTCCCAGGCACCATCTCATGGATAAGGCATCACACACAAACAGCTTGCAAACAGCTCACACACAGCTGATGAGGGGCAGGGCAGGATGTGCGCAGCACGGCAGGGCTCCAGCTGTGGAAGCCTTGGGAAGAATGCAAGTGACTCACTTGGTAGGCTAGCTCGTTGTGTCAGGCCACGCTCACAAGCAGCTGGTGTGTGCGAGGGCAGAGCGTGCGCAGCAGGGTGGGTCAGCAGCCCTGGCAGCTGCGGGGCAGGGTGCGAAGAATGAAGGAAAGAAGTTCGCCCTTAGACTTGAGTCAAGGTCCACAAAGGTGGGAAGGGTGTAGCTGGTGAGAATCTACCCTGTGTTTGGGACAGCGAGGGCTGCACTTGGAGCACAGCACACCCGTCCCCATCCGTCCTCTCTGGCCACCCCATGGGCGTCCCACTGCCTCCATGCCCTGCCTCATTCGCTCTTCATCCTCCTTTACTATACCATCGCAGGTGACTTGCTGCGTAACTTTGGCGCAGCAAACGCCGGTGGTATTCGTGGTGGCTACGAGCGCGCCATCAAGCTCTGCTACGGGCTGTCCATCCTAGGAGCGGTACCGCTGGTTGTACTGCCATTCTACAACCTGGTACTGCCCCTGTTTGTGGGCTTTGAGAAGGACCACCCTGCGCCCACACCCCGCTCTGAGTCAGGGCGCAAGCACCACCTGTCAGACGAGGAGGAGGAGAGCGCATGGGACAAGCAGCAGAGGGGGCTTTTGGCATCACCCAGCACCACCTTTTCTGGCGGCAGCACGGGCAGCATCCGGGACCGGGAACGGGATGGCAGCAGGGAAAGGGAAAGCTGGGGGAAGGAGAGCCGCGAGACGAAGAGCAGCCCGCGGGGGAGCACTGAGGCCGACAGCTGGGAGGCGACGTCAAAGGGGGTGAGGGCGAGGCCTGATGTTGTGGACATCAAGCTGCACCATGATGTTAATAACGTGAGTGTTGGGGCTGAGGGCTGTGCGAGCAAGGCAGTGTGGGGTGGGCTATGTGGAGGGCAAGGCCTGGCAGAGCGGATTCATGCTCTCGTGATCAGAGTGATGGGGTGTGTGAAAGCACAGCAGGGAGCGAGGTTGAATGCTAGCTCATCAAGCTACTTTTGTAACCATCCCATCAAAGTGTCTCCCTCTTAACCACTGATGCGGGAAGCTTTGTGTCTCTACAGTCCGTTTCTTTGCTGGTTCCTGGTTATCGAAAATGCCTTCCTAACGCTTCCCATGTGCCTGCGTCTGGTCCGCCCCCTCGCAGCTGCCCTCAGCAGATGAGGCCTTCGCCCACCCGCTCCTCCACGCGGGCGTCACGACCATCGTCCTCGGCACCGCCATGGCCGCCGCTGTCTTAGTTCCCAACGTGGAGTTCATCTTCGGTTTGACCGGTGCCACGGCGTCAGTGCTCATCTCCTACATCCTCCCCGCCCTCACGTTCATCCGTCTGCTGGACACGTCGCATGAGCTGACCAGCGGCATGCACCGCCAGACCAAGGTGGGGTGCCAAGCAATGAGAGAGCATCGGCAGGAGCTGTGTTTGTGCTACTGGGATGAGGGAAAGCTTGGCGTGAAGTGCTTGGGACGGGGCATGAGCAGAGCAGCGGCATGCACCGCCAGACCAAGGTGGGGTGCCAAGCAATGAGAGAGCATCGGCAGGAGCTGTGTTTGTGCTACTGGGATGAGGGAAAGCTTGGCGTGAAGTGCTTCGGACGGGGCATGAGCTGACCAGCGGCATGCACCGCCAGACCAAGGTGGGGTGCCAAGCAGTGAGAGAGCATCGGCAGGAGCTGTGTTGAGGCTGCGGGGATGAACTAGAGGTTATTGTTAAGTGCTTGGCATGTCACAAGGGCTGAGACGCAGCATGCAACGCCAGACCAAGGTAGGGTGCTGAGCAGGGTTTGGCAGGCTTTGGACAGTGGAAGAGGAGTGGCATGAGCTGTGCAAGTGCTGGGAGAGGAAGGGAAGCTTGATGTACGCTGCTTTGCATGTTGAATGAGCTGAGCAGTGGCTTGCACCACCAGGCCAAGGTGAGGTGCCCTGCGCAGTCTGTGGAGAGTGTGTTTCAACCAGCAAGTGGCTGTGGTGGCAATGTCAAGGAATGGAACTTCTCACATTTACTTTAGGGTTCTGGCACCACGTCACAAACCCTGTGCCCTTTGCTCTTCCCCTACGCAGCCAGGGGAGCAGGAGATCAATAGCAAGTGGCTGTGGTGGCAATGTCAAGGAATGGAACTTCTCACATTTACTTTAGGGTTCTGGCACCACGTCACAAACCCTGTGCCCTTCGCTCTTCCCCTACGCAGCCTGGGGAGCAGGAGATCAATAGCAAGTGGCTGCGGTTTTGATGTCAAGGAATGGAACTTCTCACATTTACTTTAGGGTTCTGGCACCAAGTCACAAACCCTGTGCCCTTGCGCTCCCGCCCTGCACAGTCCGGGGACTACGAACTCAATAACAAGTGGCTGTGGCGGCGGCGCCAAGCCGTCGCGCTGCTCATCTTTGGCATCATCTCTGGTATCACTTGCACGGATGCCATCCTGCGCGAGGTGAACCAGGAGGCGGTTGTGGTTCAGTTGGCGCAGCAGCTAGCAGCGCACCAGGCGGTGGTCGCAGAGACGACACGTGCCCAGGCCAAGGCGATTGAGGCAGTTACAACGGTCTCGGCGGTTACGAGCGCGGGGAAGCAGCTCGGGGCGGCTCAGGCGAACGCAACAGAGATGCTGGGGAAGCTGCAGGAAGCTGCGCAGCAGCTGGACCTCCTCGCTGGGGTCCGCGGGGGTAAGGGCGGGGGAAAGGTTGGTGCTGGGCGCGGCGGCGAGAGGGGCGGTGGCAGTGGTGGTGGAGGC
>JAWZTI010000190.1:0-20275 GCA_039880955.1 Chlamydomonas urium | reverse complement strand
GGGGCGAAGGCTGGCGATGGAGGTCACGGCGTTGGCGGTGCAGGGCAGGGCAGTCATGGCGGCGGTCAAACAGGAGAGGGAGTCAGAGCAGCTGGAGGAGGGAAGGCAGGAGGAAAAGGTGCAGGAGCGAGGGGAGGAGGGGGGGCGAGCGGAGGGGTAGAGGGTGGGTACGGTACGGCGGGCGGTGGCCAGGGGCAAGGTGAGAAAGGCACGGGCGGCACGACGGAGGGCACCAGCAGCAGGACGCCAGCACCCACTGGTACTGCTGGTGGGCTGTTCAGTGGCATAGGCGAGCTTGTGAAGCAGCACCAGCAGCACGTAGCCGAGACCAAGGTGCTGAAGCACGTGTCAGCGGCGCTTGCGTCGGTGTCGGATGATGTGGGCAAGACGTTCGCTAGCGTGCAGGGTGTGGTGAGGGAGCTGGATACAGCCATCAGCAGCCTAAGGGCTAGCGAGCAGGGACAGGCCAACGCCTCTGCGGCGGCTGCAGCAGCGGCGGGGTCGGCGGCGGCAGCGGGGGCGGCAGCGGGGGCGGCAGCGGGGGGGACAGCGGGCGCCGGGGGAGGAGGAGGCGACGGGCAGAGCCAATTGCACAGGGTATCGAGCCTTGCATCTGAGCTTGGGTCGGCGCTTGGTGTCTACAGCAACCTGGCTGGCAAGGTGGCAAGTGGCAAGTCGCTGGAGCAGGTGAGTGGTGGTGAATCAGGGGCGAAAGGAAGGTTGGTCTTGTGCATGAACTTGGGGCGGCGCTTGGCGTGTGCAGCAACCTGGCTGGCAAGACAGCAAGGTGGCAGGTTGCTGGAGCGTCTGCAGATTCCCTTGGTGCCTTTCTGCAGCTTTGCAATACCCTGGGCAGGCTCTGAACCAGACTCTCTGCACGTTGATCAAGAACCCAATTCTTCACCTTCATCACCTTGTTGCTTCGCTGCCCCTTCTTTGCATGTGCAAGTTGGCAATGCCCTGTCAGTGCTGCAGGCCCTAAACCAGACACTGCCTTGATCTCCTTTACCTTGTGACTCCCCTGGCCCTTTCTTGCAGGTGCGCGACAATGCCTTGTCAGTGCTGCAGCCCCTAAACCAGACACTGCATTGATCTCCTTTACCTTGTGACTCCCCTGGCCCTTTCTTGCAGGTGCGCGACAATGCCTTGTCAGCGCTGCAGCCCCTAAACCAGACACTGCATTGATCTCCTTTACCTTGTGACTGCCCTGGCCCTTCCTTGCAGGTGCGCGACAATGCCCTGTCAGCGCTGCAGGCCCTGAACCAGACGCTCAGTGTGCTGGGGGACGTCAGCACAGCGCTAGAGGCTGCACAGTCAACCCACCACTTGGGCCAGGACCCGGAGGCAGTCAAGGCGGTGGCTGCCAGGGCGATGCAGGTGAGCAGGACAAGAAAGCGATGGTAATAGGGTTGCAGGTGCCCCCTCCCCTACAGAACAATCTCAGTGCCATTGTAGCGCTGGTGGCTGCGCTGCAGTCACAGTATGATCATGATCACAGTCACAGCTGCATATGCGCTGCAGCCTCAATAAGTTCACCTTAGTAAAAACAAACAATACTTTCGCCTTGAGCTTAGTGCTTGACGTGCTGTTTCTAATCTCCCTCTGCAGGTTGCTTTAAATGCCACAGCAACGTCAGCGTTAGCGGTGCAGCTGACTTCAGAGGCGCTGCAGCGGAGCGCTGATAAGGAGACGGATGAGCTGATCAGTGTGCTGACTAGGGTGGCTGAGGACCTGCAGAAGTCCAAGGCTAAGCAGAAGAAGGACAGGACTGAGAAGGACAAGGAAAAAGAAAAGGAGAAAGAGAAGGCGGAGAAGGACAAGGACAAGGAAAGGGAGAAGGTGGAGAAAGGGAAGGAGAGTCAGGCTGAGAGCGAGGCGGGGAAGCATGGCGGCGCACAGGGCAGCGTATCGGCTGGGGGTGGCGATGCGGCGGCTTCCACAAGCAAGCAGCAGAGCTCAGAGCATGGCGCCGAAGCAAACGCTGGCAGTGGTGGCGGCACTGGCGGCGGCAGCAGCAGTGGGAGTGGGAGTGGTGGCGGCGGTGCTAGTGGCGGTGCTGGCGACAGCGGTGGCGGCAACGGGGGCACCACCACCTGGGGGACTGTGCAGGGTTCACAAGGTGGTCAGTCAGGGGCCGGTGGGTCTGGGGGTGTCTCAGACAATTTGCAGGCTGGGGGCGCAGCGGGACAAGCTGTGGTGCAATCGCCTGGTGGTGACGCCACAGGGGTGACCCATCACGCCCAAAGCGGTAGCGAGCACAGCCCAGCGCATGCGCACACTGCGGGCGGGGCACAGGGTGCGGGGGGGAGCTTGGGTGACGCGGGTGCTGTTGCTGGATCGCACCAGCAGCAGCAACACCAGCAGCAACACCAGGAACAGGGCTCCGCAACAGCAAACCCAGCAGGCGGCTCCGCTACCGCTGCTGTAGCTGTTTTCTCCCCAACAAGTGCTGGCGCTGGTTCAGGCGCAGACCATCACTCTCCTACAGCAAGTGCAGGCAACGGCGGTGCTAGCGCTGGTGCTGCTGCTGGGACGGGGGCTGGGGCGACAGCTGGTGTGTCAGGGGCCAAGGGTGCTGCAAGCCCAGGGCAAAAGGGGCAGGGCCAGGGGCAGGGCGAGCAGGGGCAGGGGCTGGGCCTGAACGTGGGGGTTGCCAAGGAGAAGATGGAAAACCTCAAGAAGGTTATTCAGAACCTACAATCACTTACCAATAGCTCTAATGATGACGCTGAAGAGGGCAAGTCGCCTGCGGGAACGGGTGAACGGACAAGCTCCGGGGCCGCGGCAGGAGCAGGGGCAGGGGCAGCGAGTGCAATAGGCACGCCAGCTGCGCAGGGTGGGGCGCAGGGTGGGGCAGCTGCCGGGAGCGCTGGGGGAAGTGCAGCTGGCACCAAAAGCGGCACAGGGGCGGCTGACACTTCAAGGCCCTCCCAAACAGGCGCCGCAGGGGAAGCGGCAGCAGGGGCTGCAGGGCGTAAGGGAGGCAAGGCGGCGGCGGGTGGGGGCGGTGCAGAGGGGCAGGATGCAGGGCGCGGAAGCAGTGGCGACGGCGGTAGCGCCGGCGGCCATGCTGACAGCAGCGGCTTGAGCAGCGGCGCTGGTAGTGCAGGCGGTGTTATGCACGCTGCTGGAGGCGGTACTGGTAGTGGCCAGACGGCTGGCAGCACTGGCTCCCCACACCCGTCCCACATTTTTCACACCTCCCACACAAGCCCAGGCTCTGGCGCCACAAGCGCCCAGCAGCAGTTAGACCAGGCGCATCTGGGTCATCAGCAACAAACGCAACAACAGCAACAGCAGCAGTCTTCGGAGGTTGCAACACAGGCGCAAGTAGATGGCGAGTTGGCGGAGGTGAAGGACGCTCTGAAGGACGCTGTGGCCTGGACAGAGGGGAGCAAGAAGGCGGCCATGAAGGATATTCAGGAGACGCTGAGCAAGGCGAACAGCAAGGTGAGGGGGGCAAGCAGGAGCCTGGGGGTAGGGAAGGGGAGCTGGGAAGCAGAGGGAGGGCAGCTGGCAGGCAATGCTTTTGTGGGACGAGGCAAACAGCAAGGTGAGGGGTGCAACAGAGAGAAAGTGTTGCGAACGATGCCCAATCACCTGTGTGTGGTGGTATGGAGGTGCACACCAACAAGCGAGACGAAGGACTTGCAGGAGATGGTGTCCATTGACCCTCTCCCTGCCTTCCGTTGCATATCACAGATCCAGGAGCGGGTGGTGGGCATTTTGAAGGACATGAAGGAAATGGTGTCCATTCACACTCCATCCCCCTCCTTCCATATCACAGGTCCAGGAGCGGGCGGTGGGCATTTTGAAGGACATGAAGGAAATGGTGTCCATTCACACTCCATCCCCCTCCTTCCATATCACAGGTCCAGGAGCGGGTGGTGGGCATTGTGATGGACATGAAGGAAATGGTATCCATCTAATATTCCATCCCATCTCCTGCCCTCTGTTCCACTTTGCAGGTCCAGGAGCGGGTGGTGGGCATTGTGAAGGACATGAAGGACGTGCAGACAGGGCAGGCGGGCACGGCCGTCCAGTCTGCCAGCCCCACAGAAGCCTCGCCTGTTGCTGTGCAAGGGGACGACTCGGCGCAGGCAACTCAAACGGTGAGCTGGGCTGTGGGCTCCTTGACTTCTGCTTGAAATTGCACCACTGCCTTTACAATTTGGGAGTCGGAGCAAACTGGTTTTACCCTTCCCATTGCAATTGTTAATGGCACCCTTTGCTGCGAGTCAGGCCTTTTTCACCATGTGCTGAGCCTGTTGCTGGGCCTTCCAGTTTCGACACCATGCACTGCTTGCTTGCTCGCTTGTCAACTTGCATTCATGATGTCTGCTCTGCGTGTGTGTACAATCTGATTTGCAGGGCAACCTGCAATCGGGAGCGGCTGGGGGTGATGCCAACGACGGCACCACTGGCACTGGTAGCTCGCCATTGACCTTGCGCGGCACAGACAAGGACGACGGCTCAGGGGCACAGGGCGGCAGCGGTGGTTCCGCGTCCGATGTGACGCTCAATCGCAAGTTGGGGTTTGGGGGCTCAGCGCGCACTTGATGCAGCTGACTCAGAGCGCAGCAGCAGCCGCAGCCTTGCAGAGTGGCGGCAGCAGCAATCGCTCCCCCCTGCTGTGGCTTGGCAGTAATGTAGGTAGAAGTGGCTGCAGATTTCCTGTGAAGGTTGTGCTAAGCCTTTGGGCATGGGCTAGTCAGAAGCGTGATACACACAGCCTTTGGCTTCACCATTACAGGGGTAGAATGCAGTTGTTTGCGTGACACCTTTGCTGAAGCAGTGGCTGCACTACGCAAGAGCATGTCAATAGTCATGCATCATCACGCTGGCGCGGAACCATCAGCACTATACCGCACACATCCTCTCTATCCACAATCCCCGTGGTATGTCAGAGCGAGGCCTGCTGCATAAGCCGGCTACTATCCTGGCTGGTTACAAGTCAACTGGCTAAGTACCAGCTGGCTGGCAACCAGTACATGGCTGCGCAGTCAGGCGGATGGAGGCTGCGTGGGGAACACTGGTACTGTACGGTCGCTCGTCCTCAATTTAGGGCCATAGAGATAGGGTTCGTAGCCCTGGGCCTGCTGGATGCTGGATGCCACACTGAGCCAGCAGTGCACGTGCTGACGCGGCCTGGCAGTTGTGCGGCATCATGGCAGCCGCTTGAACTTGCTGAAGTCAGGCGCACGCTTCTCCAGGTATGCCTTGCGGCCCTGCAGTGCAAGCAGAGGGCAAAGGTCAGGGCTGAAGGAAAGGGTGTTCAACGATGGGTGAGGTTTGGGGAGGATTTACAAACCATAGGCAGGTGTTGTGGTACATGCTTTCAAGATGTGTGAAGCAACGGTAGGTTAGGGCTTACAGTCATGCAGCCTTCTACCTGATGAGCAAGGAATGCTTACTGCTGCCATTGCAATATGCAGTCGCCACCCTGGCAGGGCTCGCTTCATCAGCATTGTTCTGCTGCCAAATGCTTTGCCAAATAATATGCTGACCTACTAAAAGCACAGAATAAACACGGCCCCTGATCGTGGTTGCCTACCTCGTTGCCCTCCTCGGTCATGTAAAAAAGCAGCGTTGCGTTGCCGCCCAGCTCCTGTGCGGGCACGTGCGCAAGCAGGCAATCATGAGTCAGCACCGAAGAACATCAGCGCTTGACATGTTATGTGTCACCCTTTCATGCACACTCCTGCGCCTCAGCTTACCCAAGGTAAAAAACCTATACTCTCAAGCATGACACTTGGCTGCACCCGTAGACCCACAACCACCCCCAAGGCTCAGACCGTTGCCCTGTGCCCCTGGTGCACTCCCCTGGCGCCCCCAGAGCAGAAGGCAGCCATGCATTGAAGCATAAATCTGGACCAATGCTGAGGGCTCACCTGGACGCCGGCGTGGCCGTCCTCTGCAGCGTTCAGGGCAGCCTTGAGCACGCGCAGGGCGGTGGGGCTGTTGCGCATCATCTCGCGGCACCTGGCAGCGCATTTGATCAGCAAGGCGGAGCAGAGGGGGGTGGAAACCAACGGTGGATGTGCTAATCTTACAACTGTCCACAGGCATTCAATGTTGACCAGGCCACGTCCAGTGCCCTCAGTGAGGGCCCCTCACCCCACCTGCCTCCCTGTCTGCCCCACCTGCCCACTGTTTGTCTGAAACCAACAACTCACTGCGCCTCAGCCAACTCACCACACCAGCGTCTCCTCTTCAAGCTTGTCAACGGGCACCACTGTGTTGACCAGGCCCATGTCCAGAGCCTGCTTGGCGTCATACATGCGGGCAAGGAACCACATCTCCCGCGCCTTCTTCTGACCTGTCAAGGCGGGCAGCACAGTGTGGGGCAAGTGTCACACCTGAGGCATTAGGCTGACATTGAGTCGTTCCTCCTCTTCCTCGCCCAGCCACCTCGCTGCCTGCCTGCCCTTGCGCTGCCTTACCGATGATGCGAGCCATCTGTGTGGAGCCGTAGCCGGCATCAAAGCTCCCAACCTTGGGGCCAGTCTGACCAAACACGGCGTTGTCAGCGGCAATCTGTTGCAGGCAAGCAGGTGGTAAGAATCAAGTAAAGCAACGACCTTCCTGGAGTAACATGATGTTGATCCGCCATGGTGGTGTGAATGGTCAGGTGCAAGTAAGCGGCAATGCAGAAACACTGCACGCAACCCCATCCCACAGTTGTGGCCCCCATCCCAATTTCAACCCCCAGCGTGGGGATAAAGCGATGCACGCTTTGCTGCAACGTCCCACACCGTGTGCACCCAAACCCATTGTCTATGGCCTTGAGTGCCCCATGGGCCCACACCCAGCATCTACTGTCATGCTGTACACCAAGTGCAACACATGGCCGCCCCTTCTGGCGCACTTCTCCCACGGCCAAACCTTCATCACATCCTTGAGCTCACCGTGATGTCGCACACCATGTGCAGGATGTGACCCCCCCCTACGGCGTATCCTGCCACCATCGCCACCACAGGCTTGGGCAGGCGGCGGATCTGGACCTGTGCGTTTGGAACACATGCGCAGGCAATGGTGTGACCTTAAATGTGTGCAAAGCGTGGGGACTTTATTTCAAGGTGGCAAGTCGCAAGATGGTGAGAAAAGTGAGACTTGCCCCTCAACTGCCTTGTTTAAAAAAACATACATCCACCTCACACAAAAGTCAGCTGAGAGCCGGTGCTGCACAGCAAGTCGACAGAGTCTTACCTGCATCTCCATTGCTAATTTCAGCAGATGCATAAATCGTTACTACATGGCGTCCATCACCCCTCCCGCTCCCATCAACGCTGTTTCAAACTGTTACCCGTAGGTCAAGGACGTTGACGAGAGGGGTCACATCCCACCCTCACACTGCTACCTGTGCCCGCCAGCTGAACCCCTGGCAGCCTGCAGCGTTCCCTAACACGCCTTTCCCTGACACTTCCTACCTGCAGGCCAAGAACGTTGAGGCAGGGGTATCCTCCCACCCTCACCCTGCTACCTCCGCTGCTTCAGGCCGCCAGCTGACCACTTACCACCCTGCAGCGTTCCCTTACACGCCTTTCCCCAACCCTTCTTACCTGCAGGCCAAGAACGTTGAGGCAGGGGTATCCTCTCACCCTCACACTGCCAACTCCGCTGCTTCAGACTGCAAGCCNCCCCCCCCCTGCGCCCTACCTGCAGGTCAAGAACGTTGAGGCGGGGGATATCATCCGCCCCCACGTAGCCACCGTGACCCCTCACGCTCTGGTCGCCTCCGCTGCAGAACGCCAGCGACCCCTCGCCTGCAGGGCCCCGAGGGCGCCGACAGGGGTCGAGTTAGACTTTCTGAACCACAGAATCGAATGTACGTGTGTCAATGGCCACTGGATGGGGGTCCTTGGGGCCTTGAGGACACAACACAAAATGTTGAAGCCACCGTGACTGGGCAACGAGCTTGTAACCAGTGGCCTAATTTTGCCAGGCACACTGCAGTACCCTGCCTGCATGCTCCTTGAAGGTCTTTAAAATCCTGAGCCTCCTCTTCACACCCATTGCGTCAGCCACACTGCCATCACCTGTTAGTATGATGACGCCAATCTCTGGATCATCGCGCGCATCCGCAAAGCACCAGGACATCTCCAGCACTGGGTGGATGCGGGGTACAAACAAGGCATAAAGGGCTGATCAGCGGACAGTCGAGACACGCACAGGATGAGACAGAAACGGAAAATGCACCCTTCAGGCTTCTCAACTTCGAGCACTAGCCAAGTTTCACCCATGAAGGGAAAGGCGTGAGAGCTGCTGCGTACCGGTGCGTGGCCTGAACGCGTTGCGCTTCTCTGGGCGGTTTATGGTAATCTGCAGCGAGGGTGAAATGGCACCGATGGGGTTTGGCTCTGTGCTGGGCCCCAGCGCCCACCTGATGTTTGCATCAGTCTGCTTATATGGCATTGGCAGCACCCCAAAAGTGCCTCTCACCTTGGCAATGCCCTCAGCCTTATCATATTTGACGTCCGTTAGGTCCTCCTTAGCCACCTTGGGCACCCGCACCCAAGCAGCAGGCGCCCTCGACACCTCTCCATGCACGCGCGCGTAGGAGGACGGCCTTCCAGTGGCGGATGCGTAGGAGGAAGAAGTGTCACTGCTGCCGGCCGAGGTGAACTGTCGCGACAGCACCTCCAATCGGGAGCGCGCACGGTCTGCCATCGAGGTCAATTGGGAGATGAGATGGTGTGCGTACCTCGGCGCTGTTTTTTAAGCTTCTTACCCTGCAAAGCGATGCATCAATCGCCCACACCAGCCGTCAGAGTGTGGCGTGATCGGAAATTTTCGATTGAGCACGCCAGCCGCAACAGGGCCGCTAACACACCGCGACAACGATGCTTAACCTGGGCTCAAAATCGCTGCCGAGTGCTTCGGGCAGAGGCCTGACTGTTGCCAGCCTCGCACCTCGTGTGGTGCAGAAGGGCAGATTTTGGAGCAGCACCAGGGCAGCAGCATCGCATCAGGCTCAGCAACATGCAGTGGACGCGGACGAGCCTGTCTGTTGCTGCTCAGCAACGATAACGCAGCATGGCGTGACGCTGCTCAGCAGGCGCAGCCTCGTCCTGGCATCTGCAAGCGCCATGTTCCTTGTGCCGTTGCTCCAGGCAGGCCAGGTACGGCATGAAGTCGAGACTGTGGATGGTTGCTCTGGGCACTTGGCTGCCCGGTGATGCCAAGTGCCCGCCACTTTGGCATCAACCATGGTAGTGCCTTGGCCCTGTGCGGCACCTTGAAGGCACCAGAACTTCACACTTCAGGTGACATAAACCATGTCTTACCTTTGGCACTTGCCTTGCATGGCCGCAGGCACGGGCTGACTCAGGTGCTCTGCTGTCGTGGGTGTACGTTCCGCAACCTGAGCCAGTGCGCTTCCCCCGCAAGCCCTTGGACCAGGTGTGTGGAGTGTGTGCTCATGCAGGGATAGCTTCAGCGTGGGTGAATGTCACAAACATTGTTGTCACGTGTTCATTGTGCCAGCTGGGCCACTGCATATCGCCTGCAAGCCCGCGAGACGAATGAGGCACGTCACACCGCCCATGCCATAGCTCAGTTCTCGCTCAAGCCCTCACAACTCTTGGGTGGACCTCTGCTGCTTTCTGTGATTTTCGACACTCCATTTGGCAAGTGGTGGTGTGTTTTACAGTTGTTTAGGGCACCGCGAGGGCGCATACAACCCCTGTCCCAAATGCGCCAGGATGTACAGGCTCATGACCGAAAGTGGCTCGAAGGCCTTCCCCGCAAGCAGGGCCCCCGAAGTCTAGAAACCATAACCGAAACAATATCCTTCCGCAATGGGAATCGAACTCGTGCCCTCTGGAAAAGTACCAGGGTACTTCTGCCCTCTCTAGCAGTTTAACGTCGTGCTGAGGACGCAAGTGCACCTCGCTGTTTGTCAGCACTTGGACTGTGTGAAACTTGCTGCGCCTGCCCCTGAACGTCTGTCCCTCTAGGTGTTTGCGGTGCTGCTCATGCGCTCCTCGTACGACGTGGCAGAGGAGCTCAACTTTGTTCCGATGGTCACCTTTCAGAAGGAGTTCTGGCTGCTGAGGGCGTCTGAGCAGGAGGGTTACAACCTGGCCTACTCGCCGCTCAAGCCGCGCATCGGCGACTTGACAGACCCCCTGTACTTCGACTTCATCGCGTTTTCGCAGTACGCCACACTGTCGCGTGAGATGTCTGCGGTACGCGACGCATCGCTGCCGGCCGCCTTCACCCAGCGCGTCGGCGACCGCGTGTACGACGGGCTGCGGAACGGCTTTCGGGAGCAGCAATTTGGGGCACCCCCGCCGCTGCCCGACGCGCGGGTGGACGTGCTGGAGGTCGTGGGTCAGGTGCAGGCGTTGCTGGATGTCATGGTCGACAGAGGCCTTGCGCTCAAGGCGGAAGTGACCGTCGTCGATGCAGACACCGGGGCAGGGGCGGACCAGGCTGCGCAAGGGCTGGGCGCTGGCGTCCCCAGGCAGTTCCGAGTGACGCTGCAGGGCCCTGCGTCTCTGTGGGGCATGCAGTCGCTGCGCTTCCGCCGCTCGCCGCTGCTCAACAGCTACGCCGCGATGGCGATCGATGGGTACCTGAGGGCCAGCGGCATCAATGGCAGCAGCGACATCAGCCTGAGCGACACATCTGAGGTGCAACTTTGGACGCTGGCGTAACCAGGGAGGCTCTGTCACCGCAGCCGGCTGCAGGGAACTGGGGGGGGTGCAGGCAGCGAGGTCCGCTTGTAAGAAGCATCTGTTGGCTATGAGCTGATGAGGTCGATGCCTGGTCAAACTGTTGTTGGTAGAGGTTAACACATCTGGTCCAGTGAAACCCAAAAATATCCTCACCCACAGCAATCTGTCTTGTTAGAATCTCTTGCGTCTTTGCCTCTCTTTCTTTCTTTCCGCCTATCGAACCGTCGCATCCCTCTTATGCCTGCCTGCTCTGAGCTACGTCCAGTGTGCCAAGGCCCATGGTGTGTCTGTCCTGCATGTCAGCAGGGCTCTTCACAGAGGCCATCATCAGGGCGGACAGACAGCTGCCGATGCACCAGTGTGACCGTATTCCTGAGCACCAGAAAGCGGGACAGGACATACCACGCCACTGGGCGGCAGCTTGATGGCTTTACAGAATAAGCTTTGTTACACGCTCCCCAAGCAGGTGCTCTTTCATTGAGCTTCCTCACAGGCCCCAAAGCAGAGGGTATGCTAGTATTGGTGGAAAAGAAGAAAAACGGCGCCAACAACATACAGACGACCGAAAGACCTTTCACAAACCTATGACTTGAAGAAAGATAACAACATGTCGGACATGTACACACGAGACTTCACCTTTCCCCTGGCTGTGTTGCATGTGTACTGCTTGCTTGTACGGGCAAAGCAACGCCAGCGGGTGCAAAACGGGCAGCCTGAGCACACAGAAGGCCAGAACACCCTCTGGGGGCCTGTAATGAAGTTACTGCTGTCAACACCCCATCAATATCTGTTGCCACAAGCAGCAACAAGTCCCTCTACGTTATGTGCTACCCCAGTCTCCCCGTGAATATGACTCATGGTCCACAGGGGCAGGGGCATGAACTCCAAGCCTGAAAAACACAGGGACAAAGGCCAAACTCTAAACCGGGGAGTAAAATAGCCAACGCTGGTGCAACAGTGGTCGAAAAGTGTCTCTGTCTCCATCGACTGTGTTGATGCCTGTTGTGTGGAAGCAGCTGACCAGTTGCCTAGCAGACACGCCAAGCAGCACGCGTCTCCAGCTGCGGGTGGCGGTGGGTGCGGCACAATTGTCGCTGCACTGGCCTCTCCTGCCGCCAAACAACACGCCAGGCAAGCCTAGTAAAAAAACTGACGAGCGATTCTAGCTCTTGAGTTCCGCGAGAGCGATGATAGTGGTTCGCCCAGAAAAAAGATGTGGCTGCTGCACAGCGGTGAGCAGTGAAAGTGGAATGCTCCACATCCCACCCGCAAAGCAGTCTGGCATGCCAAGCGCTTGCCATACAAATGCATGGCGCCTGCAGCATTGGCATGCGGAAAGAAGCACCCTTTGTAAATGCACTCTGGCCAGTGCGATCCTCACTCACCCAGCTGTGCGAAATGTGTGGAATTGTGGCTCTTGTGTGGTGATGCAAATTAGTTAAACATGCAGACCGCTGCCAGCTGCAGCACCCACACTGCATGTGCGCGCGCACAACTGGGGTAGCTGGCAGGTAGCTGACAACTGCATAACACTTTGCCCGCCGGCGCTCTCATCCTTTCCGCGGATGTAGCTGCAGCGCAAGTGAATTTAAGCATAGCAGCATGGGCGCTTGCTGCAGCCCGCTGTCCCCTGCAGCACATGCACTCTGCCTTTCTATACAACTACCAGGTATTGCTATACGCTGGCAAAAAAGCGCAACACCGCGCAGATCTTCATGGGCGCGCTGCAGCACTCACTGCCTGTAGACGCCTGGAGCTACACAAAGTTTTTGTGCCACTGCGCGAACAGCGACAGCCTGCTAGGTGTAGTGGCTATTCAGCATCCTGCTCCTGTCTTGGCCATGACTTTGTTTGTCATGTGTGTGATCAACGACCACAGTGCTGCTGTCTCACTGGCCTCCTCCACACTTCTCTCAACCCCACCCGTGGCGCTGCTGCTGCCGCCGCCGCTGGCTGTTGCATCCTCAGTTTGAGGTCCTGCGTGTGAGCTCCTGCATGATGGCACCCTGCAACTGGTAGTTGGGTGCCAACAGCCTGACATTGTGTCAAAACGGGGCAAGCAAGGGAGGCAGGCGTGTCAGCGATGGGCTGTTCGTGCAACACGAGGCACCTGCATACCAAGACCCGGCTGTCTGACTGTTCAGTCGCAGTGGCGAGCGTCACATGCCGCCTTGCGTCTTGCCCGGCAGCGGCCCGCCACAAGACCAGCCGCAGCGGAACGGTGGAGACGCGCAACATCGCGCACATTTATTCAACATGGCTCTGAACGGCTGCACGCACCTGCTAGACAGCGGCATGCCGGTGACCGGCGACACGTCGCGCTGCTGCAGCCACTCGTTGATGGCGGCGCGCTCATACGTCACGCCGTCGGCCGCGACAACGGGGTCCGTCATCACGCCGCCGGTCAGCGGGCACATGAGCGATGACGGCAGCATCGCGGCGGCGGCAGCCGCTGACGTGGAAGGCGCAACGGGGCTGCCAATGCTCTGCTGCGCATGCGGGCTGCGCTGGGTTACCACGGGGTCCAGTGGCGAGTGGAGGCCATTGGCATGCTGCATGGAGGCGGCTTGGAGGGCATTCGCATCCAGCAGAGATAGGGCGGCCTTGCCCAGGCCGTCCGCTGCCGGGGCGCTGTACGAGGCCTCGGTGATCATCTCCAAGGAGGGCAGCTACGGGAGTGGGCGGGGGACGATGTGAAAGTTGAGTGGCAGTTGGTGGAATATGCGCAGCAGGTGGGGGCGGCCAGTGCAGTAGGTGCAAGCCGTGTGGCTGGCAGCCCTGCAAGCACCCTCCTTGTGCGCATGAAAGAAAACAATTCGTGCCTCCTGTCTCCTCCTTTTCGCCCTGGCAGTGGCGTGGAAGACGTCAGTCTGCCCAAGCATCCGCTTCACGCTCCTACCTGGCCAAGCGGCGACAGTCCCCGCAGCCCGCCGTTGCCTGAGCCCATCTGGAACAGATTGGGCGAGGAGGCAGCGTGGTGCATGCCGCCAAAGCCGTTGCCGACTTCGCCACCCGGGGGCGAGCCCTGCTGGCCTAGGCCATGTGCACCAAAGAGGCCGCGTGCAGGTCCGCCCTGCACCTGCGCCTGTGCCTGTGCCAGGAGCAACTGCTGCTGCTGCTGCTGCTGCTGCTGCTGCTGCTGCTGCCGCCGCCACTGCAGGTTTGCAGCAGCAGCCGATGCGCCCAGGCGCTGCGCCGCCAGCAGGTGTTGCTGCTGTTGCTGCAACAGCTGTGTGTGCGCCTGCAGCAGCTGCTCGTTCTGCTGCTGCTGCTGCTGCTGCTGCTGCTGCTGCTGCTGCAAGCCTGCGCCACGCCACGCGCCCGCTGCTGCTGCCGCCGCGAGCGCAGCAGCTGACGGCACCGTGCCTGCAGCCACCATGCTCGCCAGGTGTTGCTGCAACAGCGTCTGCTGTAGCAGATCAACGCCCGTTGCCCATGCGGCCCCACCAGCAGCAGCGCCCAGCTGCTGCCCTGCCAGCAAGCCCGACACCTGCTGCTGCAGCAGCTGCTGTGCTGCCATTGCCTTGGCAGCAGCAGTAACAGCCGCCACCTGCTGAGCGTTGCCCATCAGACTGGGGTAGCCATGCATGCCTGCGGTCGTCGCCGCCGCCCCAGCACCTCCCAGCCTCCCCATGGCATTAGAGGATAAGGCGTGAGACAGGGCGCTCATCTGGTCCACACCTCCCACACCTGCCAGGCCCGCGAGCGGCTGAGCGGCCAGCGCTGCCATGGCCGCCGCGGCTTGCTGCTGCTGCTGCAGCCCGGCTATCGCCCCTGCCCCCATGCTTGCGGCCCCAGGGAATAGCTGCGCGGCCGCTGCTGCTGCCGCTGCTGCCGCTGCTGTCGCTGGCTCGCTGCTGGCCAGCAGGGCTGCTGCCGCAGAGCTGCTGCTGGTGAGCTGCTGCATGATTCGGTCCTGGGCCCACAGCGCCTCCTTCTCAGCCTTGGACATGCGCTTGTACCTGGTGGTGGTGGTGAGGGGGCAACAGCAGTTGACTCAGTAGTGTCCCACTCATATCTAACTCATATCTAAACCTATCCCAATGTACAAGTACGAGAAACCTCATGTTCGTCCTTGGTCTCATTGCGCCAAACAGCAACTCGCACAATTCCACTCGCTGCAATTGACCGTTAAATTCGGCCTCACTGCCATGTCATCACACCTCGTTGCTGCCGCCAGGCTCCTCTTACCTGTACGCCAGCTCCTTGTCAAAGTGCACATTGTTAGGGTTCAGCCGATTAGACAGGTTGATTGCCGGCTCAGGCGGCGTCCCCAGGTCATCATCCAGCAGCTTCGGCAGGGGCCCAGCAAGCGTCCCCAGAGGGCTAGGCAGGCCGGTCAGACCTGCCATGAGGCTAGTGGCGCTGCTGTTGCGGCTGACGGAGCCGCCGTTGAGGCCGGTGGAGGGCACGCGGCGATCGGGGGTGTCACTATTGGCGGCGCTGCCGCCGCCGCCACCGGTGGCGATGGGGATGGATGAGGTGTCCTTTTGGAACCTGCGGAGGGGGTTGTCAGGGGTGTGGTGCGAGGTAAGCAGGGTAGAAGGACGGCAGGGCAGACATGAGCAGGTGCCAGCGACCACCGCTGCCGCTTTGCACCCACATCGTGCCTCTATCTGCAAACTTTGCCTGTCACAGCCGCGCGCAGCTTGTACACCCCACGACCTGCACGTGCAGTCAGACAGACGCAAGACCCCCCAACACCAGCTGACAGCCCTGCTTAAACCTTACTTAGAACGTTACTTCTAAATCTCAGAAGTTGACCTTGATTAAACCTCTTGCGTTCCACAAGCAAACTCCACACTCCAAAACCTAGGCTGTCGCCGGTGGGTCTTATTTATCAACTTGATAAATTGATGGACAAGTCAGAATCAAAGGAGGGGCCGCATGATTCAACAATTCAACCCCCTGGAAGGGTCGCCTCACCTGATGGCCAGCGGCTTGGCACCCGTGACAGCCGGTGCCGACTGCCCGTCCAGCGCTGTCTTGGCGGCGATGGCATCAGCGGCCTCCTGGAAATTGACGAAGGCAAATGTCTTTCCAGGGAAGACGCGGACAGATTCGACAGGCCCAAAGTTGCTGTGCGACAAACACAGGAATACGAAGCAAGCTAAGGGTTAGATAGCAGCAGTAGTGTCAGGCCAGGGGCCGTGCATGATCACGGGGAAAGGCAGCTGTCCCAACCCAAGCGTCTGCTCATCCTTTGTTGTCATCATGTGGAATACGCTCGTGCCCCGTTGTGAGCAGGGGGGTGGCTCAGATGCAAAGCATGGCTGAGATGCAAGGCAAAGGTCTCACCCGAACAGGAGCTCCATGGCCGCCTTGTTGGGGCGCAGCGGGATGTTGCCCAGCCACAGGTGGCGGCTGGGCTTGCCCTCCCCCTCCTCCTCAGCGGGGCTCTCATCACTGCTTGGCGCCTCCGTCCCGGCAGCGGTGGCGGAGCTGCCGCTGGAGCGGAGGTGGTGGTGGTTGACAAGGCACGACGGGCTGCCACTGCTGCTGCCCAAGTCGTTCCCGCCCTCACGGCCCTCGCCATCACCCTCGCCGCCGCTGTCAGCTGCAAGGCTCGACAGCGAGGGGCTGCAATTGCTGCAGCTGCTGCTGCGGTCACACAGGATCAGTGTGGACTGCCCCTGGTCACCATCGCTGCCACTGTCCGCGCCAGCGCCCCCTGCGCTCATGGCCTTGACTTGACGCCCCCGCAGCGCTTGCCGAAGCTCCTTGCTGCTGATGTTAGTATCTGGCTTGGCGGACGAATCATCCTTGGCCTGGCAGCTGGCGCCAGCGGCGGTACTGAGAAGCTGTTCAATGGACAGCTGCTGCCCGCCCTCAGCGCAGCCTGCTGCTTCTTCACCTTGGGCAGCAGCGGTGCCTGCGTTCACAGGGTGTTTGAGCAGCTCCTGGCACTTGCCATCATGCTGGTCCATCAGAGCCTTCTCGCCCAGCTGTTGCTGCACCAGTGCAGCGCCAGTGAGTGCACTGTCATTGCCGCCCGTCACACTGCCGCCCTGAGACCCGCCGGCACCAGCATCAGCGGCATCTGCCCCTACATCCGTACGCAAAGGCTTAGCGCCGTCCATGAGCGTCAGGGCCGCGACAGCTGCCGCCACCTGGTCACCACTAGCCGCGTTGGCTACAGCAGAGGCAGCTGCAATCGCAGGAGTTGAGGCGCGGGCAGAGCCTGCGCCCCAACCTGCCGTGATGGGGCCGAGGCTCAGGCCAGGTGGACGTGTGGGGACCTGAGCCGCCCCTGTGGGGCTGCCGCCAAACGAGTGCATGGACAGTTGTGGGGCGCCGTGCTGCAGCTGCTGCACTGGATTGCCGCCGGTCGGGCTCGTAACCAGAGATGGCATGCCCTGCTGTAGGGGGAAGCTGTGTTGGGGCCGTGGAGTGAGCGCCTGGGCACCGCCGCCTTCGCCGCTGGCGTAATCCAGGCTATTGGCGGCATGCAGCTGTCCTGAGACGGGCCCCATGGCCAAGGAGGGGCCATGCGGGGCACCATGTGGGACACCCTCAGAAGGCGGTGCGCCAAAAAGACCAGCGCCCTGTGCACTGAGGCCAGGGGTGAGGCGCCCAGGGGCGGGGGCGGGGGCGTAGTGGTCGGATGGACGGGGAGGCAGCGGCATAGGAGCGTTGGCTGCTGCCAGGTCCAGGAGATCCGCAATTGCTGGCTGTCCGCAGGCCCTGCAACCAAGGTCAAGGGCAAACCGTAATGTTGGAATGCACTGAGAGTGAATCGGCCATCAAAGGGAATGCAGCATCAAGCGGTGGATGCCACAGCATGTGCAGGATGAAAGTGTGGACGGCCACAAAAAACTGTACACTTATCCAAGCCCCAAGAGTCGCACCTTGCCACAGTGGCAGCATCCGCGCCGTGCCCGTCCCTCAGCTTCAGGTCGAGGTGAGGGCCAGCGGCCGCCATGTAGGCAACCAGCACCTGCCCGCAACCGGCCGCCGACAAGCGGTGCAGCATTCCGGACCCAGATGCGTCCACACTGTTCACACCCGTGGGGCCACCACACCACAGCAGCAGCACGGCAGCCGCCGAGGCTGCAGCAGCCAGGTCAGCAACACCCATGCGCAAGTGGGCGCCGGGACAGGTGTGTGCCAAGGCACAGCAAGGGCTGTTGGTATCACCAACAGTGCCACCACCACCGCCAGGACAGGCGACAATGCTCAGGTCCGGGGCGGCAGCTTGGTGCTGCTCTAAGAAGGACGCCACCATGCCGACAGCAGAGTGTACTGCAGGCAGGAGGCCAGGCGGTACCGCTGCCCCCTGCAGCAGCCAGCCTTGCCTGCAAGCCTGGCCCAGAAACGACAGCCCATACGCCTGCACCATCAACGCCGCGCTGGCAGCGTGAGCCCCACCTGCTGGGGTTGGCTCCGCCCCGGTGCTGTTGCCGGGCGACACGGAAGCGACGCCGCCAGCAACAGCGGCGGCGGCATTCGCGCCAGCCATGGCGGCGAGGGTGACATCCAGGAGGGCCTGGGGCTGAAGCTCCAGGCGCAGCGGCAGGGCGCAGGAGGCGAGGGCATGCAGGCAGCGCAGCGCCCCTGCCGCCAGCTTGGGCTCAGCAGCAGCACCGCACCAGGATAGCGCGCTGGCAATGGCGGCAGACAGAAGCTGGGTAGCAGCTGCCTCATGCTGATACGTCTGTTGGGTTGGGGCCAGTCGGGAGCGTGGAGACTTGTCAGACCAGGCATGGGTGGCCTGGGCGATGGTGGCGACGAAGTGCAGCAGGTGCTGCAGCAGGGCACGATCCTGTACACAGTGCAGGCATCAACATAAGTGTGGTCAGGGTACCAAAGCAATTCCATGGGAGGTGCACTGCTGATGCACGGCAATTGCCATGTGACCGTTGGTATGCTGCTAGTGGGTCACGCTATGGCGAAAACGCTAGTGTATCACTTGCTGATGCGTCCTGCTCCGTAAAGCCACGCTCACCTGCGCTGAGCAGCAGTGCAGCTCCTCCAGCACTAGGCCCAGCACCTGGCAGCACAGCAGCGGCCACAGGTGCTGCCTGCCCAGCGCAAGCCACTGCTCAGACGCCAGCCGCCTGGGCCCCAGCAGCGCCTCCCTGGCCACTCGGGCGAGGCACCAAGCAGAAATCTCCACTGCACGGTGGGCGGGCGTGGCTTGGGGCTGTAGGGCTTGCACCTGCCTGTGCCGTTGGAGCTGGGTGCACGCCATGGCAAGCACCTCCAAGACCTGGCCCAGCTCGGCAGTTTCGAGGCAAGCCAACTCGCACATCAGCCGCTGGCAGTGCTGTTGCGCGTCGGCCGGGCCTTGGTTGCAGAGCGGCAGCGCTGGATGAGGAAGAGGTGGCGGCAGCATTTTGTGATGAGTCAGTCAGGGGAAGTGAGTATTGGCAGCACAGGTGCTGTGACTGATGTACGTGCAGGCTGGGGATCCAATGTGTCGACCACTGCGCACCTGCTTGCAAAGTCGCCCAGCCGCCCGTCTCTGCCAACCTCCACGTGTTGCTTGTGTGGCCGCTGCACAGGTTGCTCAATGCATGCAGTGCGTCGCATGCAACGGCCGTGCTATCATGCAGGTGCAGCAGGCGAGGCAGTGCCAGCGCCAGAGCGCCTACCAGGCCAACCATGCCCAGCTCATCTTGTGCTCTTCTGCAGCAGCGATCGTCATGGACATATGGGCTTTAGAATGACTGAGAGCGCTCCGCACACTGTGCCACTGCTTCAGGGCAGGAAGCTTCCGTACCGTGAACAGCGCTCGCCGCATGACGAGCAGCGCGTCGTGGCCAGGGCGGCCTGCACCGCGCTGGCATCGACGGTGCCTGCTGCCAGCGATCTGCCCAGCCCCTGCGCTGCCGCTGCTCCATTCGGACCCTGGGCATGATGAGCAGAACACAAGTCAACGCATGGTGGCCGCTGCGCACGCCTCCTGCAAGCATGTTTCGATGTGGCGCTGTCAAGTCACCACAGGCTGCAGGCTGCCCCTGCGCTACCTACCGCTCCTGCTCCAAAAGCTCTGCATCGCAAGCAGCAGGCTCCATCTCGACTCCCCTCCTGCAATCGTGAAGCACAAGGCTTTGCTAATTGGTGCATGAGGCTGTAAGCCGCGAGCCCGGGCTAGGGTGGGCGAGGTGAATCTGCTGCTGCTCAGTGACCACGGGTGGACCATCCGCCCCGAATCGGCCATTCACTTTGCACCACCTGGGCACTGGGCCGGTCGCACAGCGTCACTTTGCGCCACCTGCATCGCCACAGCCGAGGTGGCCATGGGCTGCCGAAAGTGCCTACCGTGGGTGGAGGGGAACCTGCATTTTGCGCCAGGGCCACAGCTTCCTGCTCCAAACGCAGCGCTGTCTGGCTCACCAACACCGCCTGCGCCGCTGCTGCGCCTGTGCGCACGCGTTGTGGAGGTGGGTGACGAGTCAGGGGAGGTGGTGTCGAAAAGATGGGACTCCACAAGGCCCCCTCGCGTCCAGCTCCATCTGCAGCTTGCGGCCGCTGTCAACAGCTGTTACCTGGTGTAGTCGCGGTCATGCGTGAATGGCTGGGGCCACCTCTTCAGGTGCTGTGCACCAGGCGCATGCTTGAAAGCAACTGGTGGCTGCTGATGTGTTGCA
>JAWZTI010000189.1:0-44750 GCA_039880955.1 Chlamydomonas urium | reverse complement strand
AACTAGTACACCGGGCTAGGAAACAATGCGGGGTGTCAACTGGTACATGGGGCTAGGAAACAGTGCGGGGTGTCAACTGGTACACGGGGCTGGGCGCAGACTGTGAACCAGGCACAACCGCTGACCGAATGCAGCTCCTCCGTGGCTCATCCTCAGCAAGAGATTCTCATCCAGTGCCTGTCTTCAAATCACCCAAAGGACACTTGCATCAAAACGTCCTACGCTGTTCCCAAGCCTGCCGTAAGATGTTAGGCGTAAGGTGGCCCACAAAAGCTTTTACTCCATGCGACAGTAAAATCGTCCATACGCTCGTTGGCATAAACGCCCCTTCCTGCCTCTAACCCACCTGATGATGCCTGCGTCAAAGTGCTTGCACTCCAGGTGGTCGCACCTTAACAGTCGCACATACGACCCTTTCTCACCCTGAGCCTGTCTCCAACCCACCTTGATGACGCCTGCGTCAAAGTGCTTCCACTCCAAGTGGTCGCAGCGCGACAAAATGTCCTCCAGGCGTCGGTACAGTCTCAGCGGCAGCCGCTGCAGGATGGTCTTGGAGGACACAGGCACGCTGCAAGGTCACAACAGGATTGCAGCGGGGTGCAACAGGGTTGTCATGGGGTTGCAACAGGGGTTGCAACAGGGTTGCAGAAGAGTCACAGCGGAGTTGCAGTTGGGTAGTGGGGCAAAAGCGAGGGAATAAAAACACAAGGTGGGAGAATGGGCGAGACTTTGGCAACAGCAGCTGCAGCTGCAGGCGTACAAGAGCAGACTATTGGTCCCACTTCTGCAATAATGTGTCTCGTCAGGTACAAACTCTGACGTGTGCCCAGCATGGACTGGCGTTGCCCGTTCCCCCTGCTGCACCTTGGTCTTCTCTCCTACCTGATCCATGCACAAGCTGCAAGGCCCTGCACCCTACCTGTTGGCTCGCACGGTGGCCGATGGCAGCGATGGGCCGCCACTGTAGTCTGTGCCCTGTCCCACGCTCCCGGGGGCGCTCAGGTGGAAGTTCTTGATGACGTGGTTCAGGTAGGCAGCGGGATGCTGCGCAGGGAGTTGGATAGGGTCCGGTGGTCAGCCAGGAGGGGCGGCAAGATGCAGGTTGAAAGGTGCAATGAATATAGCATTGTCTCTTCCTCCCCTTCAAGCTTGTACCTACCCAGCCATCAGACACAGTCATGCCCCTCTCACCTGCAGCATTGATACATCGCTGCCTAAAAGGGTGCGCAGCGCAGCCCTGGCCTCATCCTCACTGCGCTTCTGAGCCAACTGGTACAGCACGCCCTCGTCAAAATCCTCAGCCTGTGGGCAGCGGGTATGGATGGAAGGTGTGAATGCAGGTGCGAGGCAGGTGACAGGTTTCGGCAATGTCTGCAAGCTGCAGATGCGAGCAGCAGGCGACACAAGTGTCTTGCCTATTTCTGGTTCCCCAGAACCAGGGCACCATTAATTACATCCAAGCCTGCGAAAACAATTATATAAAACAACCCCGCTGGTTGAAACCCAGATCATGCCAGTTGATGCCCTGGCGGGCGGTAGCCAAGGTGAGAGACCTTTACCTTGAGTCGGTGTGTAATGCATGGACCCACCTTGAGACCCGGCACGGTGCGCAGCAGCTGCAGGATGTCCTCTCGCAGCCGCTGCGACGTCCGTGGGAACATCAGCTTCGCGTCCACACTTCCCACCGGGCCCCCGCCGGCCCCCAACCCCGGCGCCCCCGCCCCGGCCGCCGCAACCGATGCCGATGCGTGGCCCTGCTGCTGAGGGGGTGTGGCGCGGCTGGTGGCTGGCGCGCCGCCCGGGTATGAAGGTGTGGGGTGGCCTGCGGGGGCGGGGCCACCTGTGCTTCCGGGCCCGGTGAAAGCGGCGCTGCTACCCATCGCCGCCTGACGCCAGGCCGCAGCAGCGGCAGCAGCAGAGCCTGGAGGCTCCCCTGCGCCCGCCCTTGCCCCCGATCCCGGCCCTGCCCCCGTCCCCACCTCTGCTCCTGCTCCCATCCCTGCACCATGTGGGGTTTGTGAGGCGGAGCCTTTGCCGCCCTGCACCCCTGAACCCTGGGCTAAGCCCTGACCCGGGCCCTTCGCCGCAACCGCCGCCCAACCCGTCATGACCTTGCCGCCCGCTGCGGCGCCAGGGGCAGGCCGAGCTGCGCCCACACCGTTCACACTGCTGGCGGGTGTGGCGGCTGCGCCTGCGTTGGCCGCCGCTGCTGCTGCGGTGTACGCCGCTACGGCGGCGGAGGCCGCAGTCACCGCTGACACAGAGGCCGCGTTGGCAGCTGCCGCCGCTCCGCTGCCTGCTCCGGGCCCAGGGTGGGCGGAAGCTGCCTGGAAGGTGCCCTGCGAGCCTTGCAGCCCGGGGGGCGAGGCCGCGCAGCCACTGGAGAAAGAGCGGCCAGCAGCCGTGGTCGAGCAGGCTGCGGCAGCCGCGCCTTGAGCGCTGGAGTAGGCCGACTGGGTGGATGACCCTAGCGCTGCCTGCTGCTGGTGGTGGGTGGAAGTGGGAGAGGTGCCGAGCAGGCTTTTGCCGGGGGCAAGGCCTTGCCCCTGCTGACCCTCCAGCTGCTGCTGCTGCTGCTGCTGCTGCTGCTGCTGTGACAGCCACTGCTCGGCAAGCCCCAGGTTGAATCCCAAACCGCCGTTCGAACCCGGGCGTTCAAACGCCAGCAGTGCATCCAGTGTCGTCTCCAGCTCAGGTGGGCCATGCACCCCACAGTCCTCCGAGGCATCGCTGATTGACGGCGGTGTGCAGTGGGGGCCGCCGCTTGCGGTGCTGGCTGCCCCGCCGCCACCGCTGCCGCCCCCGCCACCTGTCGTCGTCGCCGCCGCCGCCGTACTGCCTCCCCCTGCACCCCTCCCAGTGGTTACAGCCGCCGCCCCATACTGCCCCGAGGCCCCGCCGGCCCCGACGCCCGCGCCACGTCCTGTCCAGGGCCCCGGCCCAACCGCCGTACCGCCCTGGCCTGCCCCTGCACCCGGGGAACTAGAGCTCCACAGGAGTGACTCCAGGGTGATGGCGTTCTCCATGCTTCCCATGCTGCCGCCGGCCAGCAGCGCAGCACATGCAGCATCCAAGGCACTTGCCGGGGAGGGAGGCAAGCCACTACCGCCGCCGCCGCCGCCGCCCAACCCCATGCCGGGGGGCAAGCCGTTGCAACCGCCGCTCTTGAAATTCGAACTTGGGTTCGAATTCGAACCGCTGGCGGAGGGCCGGGTGGAACTGCCGCTGCCGCCAGGGGCAGCAAAGGAGTTCGCAGGCGCCATGGGGGTGGTGGCCGCACTGCTGGGGGAGCTGCCGTTGCCCGCCTGTCCCGCCTGGGCGTAGGCAGCTGCCCGGAAGTTGTCGCTGCCTGTGCTGGACTGGCGGTGTTGCGACGAGGTGGAGAGAGCGGGGACCAGGGGGCTGCTTGAAGTGTGGACCAGGCCCTGCCCCGCCCTGCCTACAGCACCAGAGCCGAGGCTGTGCGCGCCGCTGAGGCTGTTCGAGGTGTGGGGAAGTGTGGGGGCTCCCCAGCAGCTGGCGACCTCCCGTGGCACATGCGCCTGCATGGACGGCGATGTCGAGAACAGCGTCGGCGCGGGCGGCATCGCACCCATGGAGCCGCTCGGGCTTGAGGCAGGCGGGGCTAGAGCGGAGAAGGGGGACATCGACAGCTGGGGCGCCGTGGCCCGGTCGTGGAGCAGGGGCCCAGGTGGAGAGCTGCCGAACACGCCCGAAGTGGGCCCGAACGCGCCAGTGCCGCCTGAGCCGTAGCTGCTGCCTACTGCATAGCCGTCGGTGGCCGCTGGGTAGGCGTTTGCGCCGCCTTGGTACGCCCCCAAGGTGTAACTGCCGCCGCCGCAACTGCCAACGGCCCTCTGCTGGTGCTGGTGCTGCTGGTGTTGCTGGTGTTGCTGGTGTTGCTGGTGTTGCTGGTGCTGCTGCTGGTGATATCCTGCGGATCCCGCCGTGGCCTGCCCTCGCACCGCAGGCATGGCAGCAGCAGCATACCCGTACCCAGCGCCGGACTGCTGCCGCGGCGGTGGCGGTGGCTGCTGCATGCCACTCGGCGGCTGAGCGCGCCTACCATGCTCGTCCACCGTCCCCTGGCCCTGGCCCGCCTGTAGCGACTGCTGCATCGTTGCCAGCTGGTGGCCGGGCGCCGTCGTCCCCCGCAGCAGCGCATGCGTCGGCTCCGGCGCTTCATACTCAAACAGGAAGGTCGGTAGCCCCGGTGACGGCGCACCTTCATGGGAGCACAGGTCGCCTGCCTCGAGGTCAGACAGCCCCCGTGGGCCTGCTGCCCCTGCCTCCATAGCCCCCCGCCCTGACCCCAGGGAGCCCCCAAGGGGCAGCGAGGCGGCGCGGGGGCCGTCACTGGAAGCCGTCGGTGACACGCCGCCGCTCCCGACCACCCACGCGGCCCTGCAGCCGGCACCACCGCTGCTGCAGCTGTCCGTGGGGTCTGATACAGGAGCGCCAGCCAGCATCTGGAGCCAAGCCAGGACCTGGGCAGGCAGCCAGCCTGCTCCTGCCCCTGCCGTCAGCCCTGAGCACAGCCGTGCGTTGTCTGGTGCTGATGTTGGTAGTGGCATGGAGGTCAGCGCAGTGTCGGGCACTGCACCAGGGGACAGCTTGTCGATGCACAGGAACACTGCCTTACCCTGCTTCCTCACCCCGGCCCCTGCCGCGCCGCCGCTTCCTGCGCCGCTGTCTCCCGTTGCCGCAGGGCCGGTTGCGGCGGCGGCGGCGGCGGTTGCGGCGCTTGGTGCGTCCCGGAGTTTGAACAGGCCCTTGAATGGCTGTTGGCACAGCAGCTCCTGCAGGCGTGCGGCGCTGGCGCGAGAGGCAGCGCTGGCCATGCCGCCGTTCGCTGCTGCGCTGGCTGCAGCAATAGCAGCAGCGCTGCCGCCATCAGATGCGCCCGCGTTTGCGCCGGACCTCTGTCGGGGGCTGTCCAGCGACGCGAGCCGCCCCCGTAGCCTCTCGTCCCCTCTCGCCGCAAGCGCCTGCAGCCCTGCGAGCAGCTGCGGCAGCGCGAGGCTACAGGGCGGCAGGCCCGTCGTTCCAGCGGCGCCGGCCGGCCGGAAGATGAGCAGTACCGCCACGGCCAGGGCGAGGTATGCGTCTTCTGGCTCGTACTGCGCCAACGTGGCCAGCGCACACCTGAGCAGCGACGCCTCCATACCTCCCACAGTTTCCACACTTCTGTCACCGGCAAAAAAGCCAGCAGGCGCCTGTCCAGCCTGTCCAGCCCTATCGAAGGCACTGGGCCAAGACGGGGTAGAGGGAGATGGAGTGTCGGAAGCCATACCCAGCAGCCCTGGCGTAGGAGACCGGCCGCTGGTTGCAGCGGCGGCAGCGGCGGCGATGGCGCCTGCTGGCACAGGCGTCGAGATGGGCAGCGCTGGGCCCCCGCTGCAGCGCCTGAGCAGCTCTGCAGCATCCAAGCGTAGCAGGCTGGAGCTCCATGCAGCCCCATGCAGGCCACCGTCGTGCTCCGCTTTGCCGCTGGGCAATGATGGGGAAGCAGGGGACGCAGGGGAGACGGGCGGGGGCGCGGATCCGGAGGCCCATGGACTAGGGTTCTTCTCCAGGTAAAAGATGTGCTTGCAGGCTGGGTCCTGAGCTAGCGCTGCATGGATGGGAGAGGGAGAGGGAGAGGGAGGCTCAGCGCCTGCTGCGACGCTGCTGGGCGGGTGGGGTGTCCATGTGGCCCATATGCCGGGCAGGCGGGCGCTGAGGATTTCTTCGCAGTGTGCAAGCCGCAGCCGCCGGTCTGGGTCTTCCAGCAGCAGCATGGCCAGCTCTCGCCTGGGCTCGTGGGCAGGGTGCAGGACGTGCAGAGATGCATTGTGAAGTTGCTGGGACTGATGTTGTACGTGTCAACGTGGGGTGCTGATATGGGCAATGCTAGTGCATGCATTCGGCTGCATGATAGGATGCTTGCTGCAGGCTGCTGCATTGTGGCACAAGCTTGGTGGGGCTGCGCCAGGGCTTTGTTTTTGGGCTGAGTAACTGCAGAGCGGTTCGGCGATGGCGGAGCTACAATACAGAGCTGCGGCACTGGTGTTGATTGCCTTGAGACGTCTGCAGGCTGGTGGCGCGCTGTGGGTGCAAGTTTCGCACATGCGCCCATGACAAACCACTCACTTGAGCGTGTCAGCCTGGCCGCTGCCAGGCCACAAGCGCGACACTGCGGCCCGCGCACCGCCCGCGTCCAAAGCTGACGCCGGCGGTGTTGCGAGCCCTATGTTGCTGCCAAGTAGCTCCTGCATCCAGCGTCCCTTGTTTCGCCGTCTGTCCTACCAGGGTTGAGCGAGGATTGCCGTATGCAGTGTGCTGCTGCAGGTGGTGGCGTCGCTGCGCAGGGCACGGGGGGTAGAAAGCGGCCAAATAGGGTTGTCAGTTCATATGTGGCTTGTGCGAGGTGACGCGCAGGGCACACAGCGGAAGCGCCACAGGCTAACAGTGCTTGTTGTTGTGGTGCCAATCGCTGAGGTGCACGTGGCAGAAGGCCCTGGCAGCGAGAGGCCACCAGCCCTCGCCTCGACAGTCCCGCTCTCTGCTTCTTCTGTCCACTTCCTCCCATGCTGGATGCGGGAGTTGGACGCGCTTCATGCCATGCACGCCCTGTGCCTACGCGGCAGCCGCGCAGATTCGAGTATCGCCCGCTTGAAGCAGCGCGTCCGTGCCCGGCGCTCACCAATTGGCCCAAAGCTCATTCGCAGGTGCTTGCGCCGTGCTTGTATGCAATCACGCGCGCGCCTGAGTGGTGCGCTTGCTGTGCAACAGGTACAAACTGAAATCAGTGTGGCTTCCAAGTTTTTGAGCCATGCTTCACAGTGGAAACTCACACTGCCGGCACGTGGCCAGTGCACTTGAGCCTGTTCGCTGCAGTTCATAGCACATGGCGTCAGACCTACCTCCCTGTAGTCATGGTCAGCCGAGCTTCATGCCATGCTCTGGTGGCGAGGAGCTGCACGCAATAATACACGGCTCACCGGCAGGCAGCAGGACTGCTACCCTCGATACAGGGCCAAATGAGTCAAGGTCGAAGACGCATGTTGCTATGCACTTGAGATCTGCACATGTCAAGTGCACCACGATGATCAATGTTGATGTTGCATGGGAGTGAGTGTCACAGCAGCAACTGCAGCGCTCAATTATAATGACACAATCCTTCTAAACCCAGCTGTCCCCCTGGCGAGGCTGGCAACGCCTTTCGCTACTTCAGTCTCGGAATGTCGGGGGGTTTGGCTTCCTGGGGTGGTGTTCACGCAGCCACATGTCAATGAGCATAGCCGGCAGCAGAACCACCTGTTTGATGGTGTGTCCATCGCAGGCCTGGTATACCTGGTAGGCCTGGACCAAACTGATGAGGAAGCCGTCAGCGTTGAAGACAGCGAGTGCACCCGGCAATCGAGCAACTGGTAATGCCCAGGGTCAAGGCAAACACCTTGGGCCTGTATAGGAGGCCAAGGCAGGCTGGCTTAGCATGGTGGTGGAAAGCCTCAGGAAGCTTTCTGATTGAGACCTACTTGTTATGCACCTACCATTAAACACACTAAATGGTTCATGGCCTGCGTTCTGGCAGACAGGTCAACATTGTACAATGGGTGAAAGACTTGCAAGAACAAAGCATGACCTTGCTGCTCAGGCGGCATGTGCTCAACAACACCTGAGAGAATTAAGAAGGCACCGGCACAAGAAAGGTCTGCAGGCTGCAGCTGCAGACCTACGCTATGTTGTGAAGCCCTTGCGTCAGTCACTGCTTTCCGCCGTTCTTTTCAACTTGCGACAGCAGCTGGTTGCAGATGGTCAGCAGCTCCTTGTTCTCCGCAGCGCCGGCCGCCACGTCCTTCCTCAACTGCAGGGGAGAGCCACGCAGAGGCGCAAGATGCACCATGCATTCAGGGGCACAGAATATTCCATACAATCAGGAGCCCAAGATGCACCATACATTCAGGGGCACAAAACGCACCATTCAGGCAGGGGTTGTGTGTATAGCGGGTGTAGCGTGTGCAGGGCTGCAAGCGAGTGGTGCCCAAGTCACACAGTAGCACTTGAACCCCCACAAAACGCTACTCTTGCAGCCCTCCTACAGCCCTTCCACGTGCCACCTGAGCCTCGTGTTACATTCGCCTCTCCACTTTCCCAAACTCCTGAAGCTTGCTAAGCAACACACCCTCCTGCTGCGCAGCCCTCACACCCGCGCGACCTGGACCCCTCATTACACTGGCCTTGTGGCCTCCCCAGAATTTCTAAATGTACAAAGCATGCACCTCATACCTGTGCGGCCTGAGCCTCGGCCTCTTTTGCTTGTGCTGTCGCTGCCGCCAGCTGCTGGGTAAGCATGTTGCGGTCCTCCTGCATGCGCGTCATGGCGGCACTCAGCGCCGCCGTCTTGCCCTCCGACTCTGCAGCAGCCTTGCGCTGGTTGACCTGCAGTGGGTTGGCAGGAAGGGAACGCAAGGCACCAAGCTGCTGCAAATGAGTGCGCATCATTTGTCATATCTTGGCCAAGGAGCTCCTGCACAGTTTTTCAAGCTCCTGTGTGCCCTTCATCAAGCAAGTGCCTGCAATCCAAACACAAGGGGTGCCAAGAGGGCACAAACTAAAGACCCTGGCTTGTGATGGCCTGGTCCCATGCACCTCCACTTGCCTGAGCGGTTGTGAGGCTCTCCAGGGCTTTCTGCAGCTTTGCGCTCGTGTCCGCGCTGGCCTTGTGCAGCTGCATCACCTCCGCATCCCTTGCCTTGCTCGCCTGCGACACCAGGAAGAGCATGCAACAGCAAATAACGAGGCAGCCACGTGGCTGTGGCATGGACTGCTGCCAGGTGAGGCAGCGCAGCAGAGTGTCATGCAGCATGACAGGGCAGTGCACGTCCACTTGAGGACAGCAACCTTCATCTCCCCATCATTGCCTTGACCGCTGCACTGCCAGGAAGGATTACCAACTGCTGTTCTGTTCGCCACCTGAACCGCTCACTTGCATTCCTCTCACCTGTCTGCCCAGCGGCCCACAAACACGCGTGGCACCGCCTGCATTGCCAACACACCGCAGCCGACTCACCGCAGAGCACACCCTTTCCCTTGCTCAGCCTGGTTGCCCACATCTAAAACAGAAAACTGTCCACACCTTAACTGCCCAGATTACGCTGACACACAGTTGCCCACGCTTTGAATGCCCAGCTGAGCCCAACCCTGTCCTCAAACTCACCACCTGCAACTCATCAACTCGGCGCTGCTCTGCTAGCAGCGCGGCTTGGAAGGCATTGCACTCACTCCCCTTAGACGACAGCTGCACGGTGAGCGACTCTGCCTGAGCGCAGGCTGCCTCACGCTCGTGTGACACCTGGCACAGGGCAGGCGTAAGACCCCCGGAAGGGGGGGTGGCAGGGCGCGTAAGCAAGTGCACGGTAGTGGGTCCTGGGACGCGCTGAGCCAGACCGCGATCAGTCTGGTTGCATGCCTAGTGGCTGTCGGGTTGAAGCCCACGACACCGTCCTGCTACTCCCCGCCCTCACCTCGCTCAGCCGTGCCTTGAGACCTTCCACCTCGCAACTGTGCGCTGCCGCCTGCTGCTCCAGCCGCCGCGCCAGCTCCTCTCCCCTGTCCCTGGCAGCGTCCGCCTCACGCCTGTTGGATGCTGCCGCCTCCTCTGCAACCGCCAGCCGGGCGGTTACCACTGCCAGCTGTTCCTCTGCGCACTCCCGCGCCTGGCGCTCCAGGTCCTCAGCACCCTGCAAAGCACACCGGGAGGCGGAAATCAGCAGGTGAGTGATGCAGACATTATAGAACAGATCCAAGGGATCGCTCACTGGCATACCCCGTTCAAGCCAAGTCGTCTGAAAAGGATTTATCCCAATGACAGGTGGAATTTTAATGTATGGGTACCAGACCGAGCTTCGATAGACACAACAGGTATGCTCTTGCATCTGAACGAGCCAGATGTATTCTTAGGCATTTAGGTATCATTGGGAAAGTGACCTCGCACCTAGCATGTGTTCTGCCTTAGAGGCGTGCATTCATTAGACGGCAGATGTTAGCTTTGCGCCATTGGCTTTTCAGCCAAGCGCATTACCAATTATCTGACCCGGCGGTTCCTCTTGTACTGGGCCGGATTACTATGGCAAGATCGGTTCATCAATGGCGCCCCAGGTCCACAGCTTCTGGTGACGCTCGGGTGGATGGAGCAAGCGCTGCTGACACAAGAAGAAGGCTGAGCAGGGCTGCACACCGCTGTGCCAGGCACTGCCAGTCCTCAGCACTCTCAGGGAGTGACGCAGGGAAGATCTAGTGCAATTAGCCTTTGCAGGACCATTACGCTGCCGCAAGCTGGTCTACTAGGGCCCTGTTCCGCTCTCCAGCCACCCTGTTGCTGCATCACAGCTTGTTTCAAGTCATCAATCCCACAGGCACAACACAGCGCCTGTGCCACCTCCCTCAACGCACCCCTGCAGGCCGGCCCCACCCACCCCGCCACCCACGCACCTCTGACGTCAGCCCGCTCTGGAATTGCATTGTGGCCAGCTGATCCCTCAGGCCCTCATTCTCCTTCTCCAGCACCGCCAGCCTGCTCTCTGCATCAGCCAGCTTCTGAACCATGAGGCCCATCTGCATCTCCAGCATCTGGACGGTGCTTGGCGAAGGCATCGGCACCGCTGAGCCTGCCCTCATGCCAGCAGCAGGGACGGGTGTCCGTGGCTGTGCGGTGGGCAGGGCTGAACGGGTGGCAGAGGGTGGGGCAACAGGGGCAGCAGTCAGCTTTGAATCACACAGCTCCAACAACCCACTGCCGGTTGCAATCTAATGCTGCAAACCTCCGCAGCCCACCACCTTGCACCCTCTTTACCTGGCGCGGCTGTCGCCAGGCTGCTGAACAGCTTCCTCGCCTCCTCGGCAATGCTCGTCGAGTCCCGCAAGCTGCCGCTGGCCCAGTCCTCCAGAAACGGGGAGTGGTCCACCAAAGGCGCGTGCAGTGCGGCCTCCAGAGGCAGGGCAGCCATCTGGGCCTGGGGCGTGGCCCAGGAGGAGGGCAGCTGGGGCTGGGGCGCGTGGCCAGCGAGGGATGGGGATGACATAGCCATGGCAGCAGAGGCGGAGGTGACTGCTGCTGGAGACGCAGCTGCAGCGGTGGTAGCAGGCGATGCGCCTGCTGCGGCCAAAACCACGGGTGAGGCAAGCGCCAGGGGGATGGGAGCGGTGGCGGCCACTTGCGGCGAGGTGGTGCGCATCTGGCGGAGCGCACTGCCTGCGCCGGCGCTCACGCCGGGGGTTGCACCGCCTGCTGACGTGGCACGGGCTGTCGCTGGGGTGGGAGCAGGCTTCTTTAGGCTGCTCACGGCAGGCCTGCGTGCAGCGGCCTGTGAGTCAGGGAGGGGCAGCAGAGGTTATGCTCGATGGCATTGCAAAACGTGATCGCCCTATTTGAAATCACCCAGTCGTGGATGCGCTTGCTGCTGCATTGGTGACACACCCATGCCTTTCATGCCTGTTCGCAAACTCACCTGCAGCGTCAGGGGCGTGCTGGCCGGGTCAGCAGCCGCAGACTTGCCGCCCTTGACAGCCGAACCTATGCCAGCCCCGTACACACCCCGGCTGCGACTGCTCAGAGCGCCGCCGGCGTTGGCTGGCGTCACAGGCGCCGCGCCGCCGCCCCCGCCCGTAGAGGGCGCATACACACCGCCCCTGGTGCGACCGCTCAGCGGCACACCGGTGGCGCCTCCCCCGGCAGAGGGCACGGCAGTGCCGCCGCCGCCGCCACTGCCACCCCTGAGCCCATGTCCTGCCCTGGCGCTGCCGGGGGCCATGCCGTACGTCCGGCCGCTGAGCGGCACTGGCGTTGCTGCTGCTGCAGCAGGAGCTTGAGTGGGCTTCGAGGCTGCTGCTGCTCCGCTGGCAGGTGCTGCTGGCGAGGAGTGCTGCGATGGCAGTGTCGGGCTGTCGCTGATGATTGGGTCTTGGGGCATGGTGCCGGGACCGGGCAGCTCCTTGCACGGGGAGCACATGAAGTCGCCTGGCTGCTCTATCAGAGTGTCCATGGCAGGGTGCTGCGGTGCCTGTGCCAGGGGAATGTTGCAGGCGACAGGGTGGAGGGTGGACAGGTTGGACAGGTCTGCTACAGATCATGAAGCTGCCTTGGGTGCCTATTGCATTGTGATGCTTTGGGGAGGGTAAGCAGCGGGCTAAAATACTGACAGTTTGTGATCAACAACGCATCTCTCTTAAGTAGCGCCAGTCCTGATTGAAACATCTGGAAGCGGACGAGCCCCAACCCCCGCCCCCTGGCAGTTGCTGATGCTTTTCGAGCAAATGCCCTGAATGCGACCAGCTGGTGTTACCTTCTTGCGTGAGTAGGGTGCGATGTCATCTAGGGACAGGCGATCAAGCGCAACACTGTCGTTGACCGAGACGGACTGCTGCACGCCGAACAGCGGGATGGAGTCGCGTACGGCCTGGGAGGAGGGGTGGCAGGAGCATCGGAGGTATTGCAGCATCAACACAGCAGGGTCACGGGCGCAGCCCCAACGCCCAGCTCACCCCTGATGTGCTGAGCTGGGTAACCCGCTCAAAGACAAGCGTTGCAAGCGCCGCTGCTGATGGGTCGACACAACTTATTTCAAAACACTGCTCGCTCCAACGGTTCACTGCCGGCTGCTCACCTGGGCAAATGGCACATGCTGTCCGGCCTGCCTGTGCTTGGCCACAGGCGAGGGTGTGGACTCCAACGGTGGCATCCCAGCCGTCAAGCCCCCGACTGCAAAGCCAAAGCCCGGCGACTGGCCGCCCTCATCCATGCTCATCAGGTCCAGGGTAGGGTTGAAGGTCAGGGGGCTGACGGGGCCAGTTACGTCCATCATAGCACAGCATGCAAGAGGGCTGACCGGGGCTGTGAGTTCCAGTGTGCCGTCCATGGCTAAGGGGCTGGCGGGAGCCGCCAAGTCCAGGGTGCCATCCAGGGCTGCAGGGCTGGCAGGCACCCTCAGGCCAGCAGCTGGCCAGGCGTGTGGCCACGCTGCTTCAGGGGTGGGTTCAGGCGCAGGGGCAACAACTGCCACGCTGCTGAAGGCGTCAAGGGGCACTGCAGCTGTATCTACCTCAGCTGCATTGGCCACCACAATGGCCTCCTCGCCAGCTGCAGGGGCGCTCCATGGGATCGGCTTGTCTGCTGCATAAGCATCTGCTGCAGCCTCGCTCGCTGCTAGCGTCACAGTGTCCGCTGCTGCTGGCTCTGCCCCATCAGCGGTCAACGCCGCGCTGCCCTCCAGCCCCTGACCATGCATCCAGGCCTCCAAGTCAGCCAGGCTCACCTCACCCATACTGGGGGTCTCAACCAATGTCAGGCGCGCACCCACACCTTCCACACCTGCAGCACCATGCTGAGCGCCACCACCAGCTGCAACAGACACTGCTACATCACCACCTGCCTGAATGGCTGCAGCAGCGGCCTCTGCTGCTGCCACTGGCTGGTCTGGGCAGGCCGCTGCCTCCATGTCGACATCAAGGTCCATGCCCGTACTTGCCACAGTGGCATCTGCAACAAGCACCTGCTCCACTGCCACTGCTGTGTCAGCAGGCGCAACCCCACCGTCAAAGACATGCAGGGCTTCAGCTGGCATCTTCGGTGCAACATTGCCTTCAGATGTCCCTGGCTGCGCTGGGCTGATGCTGATGGACTTGCCCTTGCCAAGGCTTTCGCTTGCAGCAGTTGTGCACTGTACACCCTCAGGCTCAGCGGCGCCTGCTTCAAGTGGCACTACCTCCTCCACCGTCTCCATCTCTGCATCCACCTCCATCAGGCCATCCAGTTGCTCCTCCACTTCCTGTTCCTGCTGCTCCTTGTGATCATGATAAATGTCGCGAGTCACACCCGCTGCTGCCAGTAACTGACCCCCATGAGCCTCCATGTGTGCTGCCATCACAGCCTCAGAGGGAGCTACAACGCTCATAGCCGGCAGGCCCTGATCCTGGGCGCTAACCGCCACGTCCGTCATCATCTCATCTGCCTCTTCCCCACGCTCCACAGCTGCCTGCGATGCATCAGCCGCAACTAAAGCTGCGCTGTCCAGCCCTGTCGAGGCGCCAGCTCGAACGGCACCTGCCATAATGGATGGGATGCCCTTGCCTGAAGCTGCATCAGCAACGTCTGCTGCCTGCTCCTCTGCAACCTGCACCTCTGCCGCCTGTTCCTCTGCCGCCTGCTCCTCGCCATGATCCCATCGTATGGGCAGCGGTGACATCAGCATGGGCGAAGCCATATGCATCGGCGCTGGTGAGGCGGCCACAGGGATGGTGAGGGCTGGTGAGACGGGCAGTGTGGCTTCGGCGCACTCAACCACAGGCTGTACAACGCCTGTGACGTGCGCCTCACTAGTTGCTGCAACAAAACTCGCAGTGTCACCTGCTGCAGCTTTTAGCTCAATGCTTTGCTGCAGTGGCTGCTGGGTCTCACTGACCTCCATCGCCTTGGGCTGAGCCGTGAACGCATGGCTCTCAGCTGCATGAGTGCAGGCTGCTTCTGCTGCTGCTGCATCGGTGTGCAGAGGCAGGTCAGGAGCGTCATGCTGCACCTGTCCTTGCGTCGCCTCCTCTGCTGTGACCATCTCTTCCATGCCCTCTGGGTCAGCAAAGCACTCCTCCTCTCCCGCCACAGCAGTTGCCTCACCATTCAACTCCACAAGACTTTCACCTGCGACAGCAGCCTGTGCTGCATGCTGCACGTCCATTGACCCCTCGTCAGCCACGGCTGCGGCCAGGCTGAAGGGCACGCTTTCGATAAAGATCCCATACTCAACCACCGCTGCAGCTGTGACTGTCGCAGGCACCTTCAGCGTAGACTGCACCTCTGCAGGGCTGCCACTGCCAGCGTCAATAGCGGCTGACGACCTGGCTGCTGATGGCGAGAACTCCTCATTTGCCGAGAAAGCCTGCTCCAGGCTGACGGCGCTGGCTGCATCTGCCTGGGCATCAAAACCACCCTCAGCAGGTCGTAGAGGCTGCGGGGAGGGCAGGTACTGGGCACGGGAGGCGGCAGGTGCGCCCTGGTCAATGCGCTGTGCGTGAGTGTCGTCTGCGCCTCCACCGCTGCTGGCTGCAGGGCTGCCGAAGGGTGCAGGCTTGGCATGTGCGCCTTCGCTCACAGGGCTGTACGCCATGGGCGGTAACGAGCCTGCAGGGCTGTGGGGTGAAGGTGCAGGCGAGGCAGCGCCAGAGCCAGAGCCTGCTGCTGCCTTGGGCGATCGACCAGTCAGGCGGCTGAGCATGCGCTTGAGGCTGCTGGCGCTGGAAGGCGAGCGGCCAATTGCAGGGGCCGCATCTGGCTGCAGTGACAAATGGGTTGGCCGTAGCTGCGGCAAGGATTGGTGCACCGCAGCAGTGGGTGTTTTTGCGGTGGGTGCTGCGGCCGACGTCGGGCTGGAGCTGGTGTCTGGTGGCGCCAGGGAGAACAGCAGGCCCTGAGCAGGCCGGCCCTGGCCAGCTGCTGTGGCCATGTTGGGCAGCGCCACAGACTGCGTGACCTTGGAGCGCCCGCCAGCAGTGCCTGCGGGCATGCAGTCATGGAATGAACACAGTCACCGGCATGCTGGAAAAGAGGTCATGGCCATGATGTCGCTGATGTTGACCACCAGTCACACACCTGTCTTGCCAGCCTTCTTCTCCCACCAGTCTTTGCGCCCAGCCACGATGTCCTTCAGCGCCGCCAGCGAGTTGCGCTTTTGCTGCGGCCGGTTGTTTGCATCAGCGTCGAACGCATAGTTGCTCGCGTCCTGATGTGGGCGCAAGGGCGGGAAAGGCGCAGGTCAGAATGCTGCAATGACGGCTGGAAAGAGCTTCTGTAACGCACAGTGGCTGCCTTGCGCGCACCGTGAAGCGCTCCTCTGCGCATGGCACCTCCATGCTGTCTGTCACAGGCAAGCCCGACAGCTGGGCGTTTTGCAGCTGCGTTGAGCAGACGAGGCTATGCTGCAGCAGCGAGCAGTTCCCTGGCTGTCAGTACGTCAACGAGCAGGTCAAGCATTCCCGTCCCACACAGGTTCACACACGCTCCCATGAAAAGTGCTCCCATGCTGCACACACACATGCTGCTGCTGCTGCTGCTGCTGCTGCTGCTGCTGCTTGCATGCACGCTGAAGTACTTGCTTTCCTCTTGCTCTCTCTTTGGTGCTCACCATCGACATAGGCCCGAGTGTGCAGCCACCATTGCTGGGCACTGCTCGTGGGCACTAGCAGCCCATACAGTCAGGGGCCAGCAGCAGCAACAGCAGGGAC
Source organism: Chlamydomonas urium (assembly GCA_039880955.1). Classification (NCBI taxonomy): domain Eukaryota; kingdom Viridiplantae; phylum Chlorophyta; class Chlorophyceae; order Chlamydomonadales; family Chlamydomonadaceae; genus Chlamydomonas; species Chlamydomonas urium. The sequence continues at coordinate 28,496 of JAWZTI010000189.1, read as the reverse complement.
ACAGAAGATGCAGCTAAGCAACCTCTGTGGTCTGGAAGCCACAGCCTTACAAAGTTGCTGTGTCAAGAGCCGCAGGATCTGAAATTTCTGAGCAGTTCAGAAGTGCCTGCGACGCATTTGCCCACCCAGAGCACAGACCGTGCACAGTGCCGTGGGCATGCAGTCGCAACAGATGAGTGTTCGGTCAAGACAAGTGTTAAGAATTGCTACAACATCATCCCGTCACAACACACTACAGCTCCTGCTGCTCGCCCGCCCTGCCCTGACCGCGCTGCAGCGGCAGTAGGTGCTCAGGCACCCGGCACGCCGCCTGGGGCACTTTGACCCTCAGCTGCGCCAAGTCCAGCTTGGAAACTGCGTTGGTGTAATAAAATGGCAGCTCCCGTTTGCTGTCGGAGCACAGGTGGCCGCCGTAGGCAAGCACTGCGCCGCTCGCTGACATGCCGCCCCGCAAGTCGTAGGTGGCAGGTGACAGGTCAGGCAGGCGCTGCCAGTGCGCCTCTGTCACCCCACAGTCAAGCGTCAGCAGCCAGGTCTCAGATGTGCAGGTCAGGCCGGGCGTCGTCAGCGTCCCTCCAAAGATCACGGTGACATGTACATAGCTTGCCTCGCCGTGAGTCGGCGGTGCCGCCAGAATGGTGCCATCAGCGGCGACTGGCAGCCAGGCACTTGCTTTGCCGTGGTACTTGCGGCCGGCAGGCGAGGGCGTGCTGCCTGCCTTGACAGCAGGCACGGGCCGCCATGTGTGGGCGTCAAGGTCGAACAGGAACGTGGTATCATCCAGGCCGGTGTCGCGGCCCTCAACGTATCGGCCTCCAAGCAGCAGCACGCCCCGCACGCGACCGCTGGAGCTGTCATGGAAGGGCTGATCGACTGGCGTCAGGGTGTGACCCACGCGGCGCCCCGGGGCGTAGCCGCTTCTCGGCAGCTCCTCGGACAGGAGCTTCCAGGAAGCTGCCCCAATATCGTACGCCCACACGTCGCCCTGCTTGTCTGTCAGCCCCCCGTAAAGGACAAGCTGGTCCCCGACAACTGCCGAAGCATGGAGGTAGCGCTTGCCAGGGCTGGGCTTCGGGGAGGGCAGCAAACGCCAGGTGCGCTGGTCAATGGCAAACGCCCAGAGCTCATCAAAGTCATACCCTGGCTCGTAGTTCTGCAGGAAGGTAAATGCAAAACAGTCAAGATGCTGGCAGCATAGTGCAGAATGAAGCTTGCAAGTGAACAGACAGCTGACTTTCACAGCTGATGGCCATGCCCAAACCGGCGCCTGGGTACACATGTTGACTGTGACGACTGCGCAGCTCCACTATACCTGGCGCCCGTGCCGACTTATGCCGCCGTCGTGCCCGCCATAGACATACAGGGTGTCATTGTGTACCGCTGACGTATGTCCAAACCTGCCGCTGGGCCCAAGGGGTGCAGTACCGCTGCTGTACGCAGCAAAAGCATGGCCCTGAGAGACGCCGCCATCCAGGCGGTGCCACGCATAGGGTGCGTGCATGTCCAGCTCCCACGTGTCAGACATCCACGTGGCAGTATTCTGGTCCCGGTCATAGAAGTAGCTGCAGGGCAGAAGCGGTGTGAACATGGTGCAGAGTTGCGCTTCCAGTGGGCTCCAGTGCGGCACAACAGACAGCACCATACCCTAGTGTCATGAGCATCTTGCTGCCGTGGCGGTCTGTGGCATGGCCATATCTGATGGATGGTTGGCTGGAGCTGCCCGCGGCTGTTGCACTCTGGCTCCAGATGCTCTGCCAGCCTGCAGCCCTTGTGCCTTGCAGCAGGCATGCCAGCAACACCAAGGCATGTAGCATGCTGTGTGGCCGTTCCCGCATGCTGCAGCGGTGTGGTGATGCAAGGCGAGTCATGGGGGCCGGTTTGTTCCCACTTGTTCGACCTTTACCTTATAGAACAAGAAGCCGCGCCTGAAACAGTGTCACAGCTTTCATCCGCTACCACAACGTCAGACAATATGGGCGGCAGCACAGAGCCTGTGAGATGCGCGGATGCACTGTCGCAAGATCTGGTGCCGACAAGTGTTCACCGTTTCGAGGCTGCTTCCTCATCTGACCAGGCACTTGCATGGTGCGCATTCAGGTGTTCCTTGTGTTCGGCAGGTCCGGATGGATTGGCGGCCTGCTGGGCGACCTGCTGAAGGAGCAGGGTGCAAAGTTCGAGTTCGCCAGCTGCAGGCTGGAGGACCGTGCGGCCGTCGTGTCAGAAATAGAGAGGGTGCGTTGCCGGCACGCATGGCAAGCTGTTAGCTGCGATGATCCGCTGTGACGCGCACCGTGTACCGCATGCCGTGGTGCCTCAGAGGTCCACCTCACCACTGCATGGCCCATGCTGTGCATGACCCCTGCCCTGCCATCTACCATCCTGCATTGTCCAGGTTAAGCCAACACACGTGTTGAACGCTGCCGGCCTGACTGGCCGCCCGAACGTGGACTGGTGTGAGACCCACAAGGTGTGCTTCACCGGAGGATCAGTTGGCAGGCAGCAGCCTCCGCCAAGGCGGCAGCTATGCCTTGCTCGCATTCACAACAGCAAAGCGCTAATCTGCATATGTAGCAAGCGTCGACTGATGCAAGCTGTCGCGCCTTCATGCCCTGATCACATTTGCGTAGATTGAGACCATCCGCTCAAACGTCATTGGCTGCCTTAACCTGGCGGATGTGTGCAACCAGCATGGCATCCACATGACCTATTACGGCACTGGCTGCATTTTCCACTATGACGACGAGCACCCCATTGGTGGCAAGGGCTTCACTGAAGACGACAAGCCCAACTTCACTGGGTCTTACTACTCGCACACGAAGGTGGGTCATAGTCACAATAGCTTTTGCCGAGTGCCCATCTTGGAACGACCCTTAAAGGAACCCTGGGCTCTTCTGCTCGCACATGAAATTGCAAGCAGCATCCGGCAGCCAATTGTTCACAGCGCAGCTCATCGGGTGCACACAAAATGCGTTGATCATACGTAAGATGCCGCCCATGTTGCACAATCCTGCTGTCCATGCCACAGGGTCCTGAACTCCTGCACTCAAGCAGGCAATTCCCACAGCGCAGCGCCTGTGCTACTTTCTCTGTTGACCACAGGCTGCTCGCCCTGTGCTCTTCCCCATGCAGGCCATTGTGGAGAACCTGCTGAAGGAGTTCCCCAACGTGCTGACGCTGCGCGTGCGCATGCCCATCGTGACGGACCTGCTTTACCCCCGCAACTTTATCACCAAGATCATCAAGTACGACAAGGTCGTCAACATCCCCAACTCCATGACCGTGCTGCCAGAGCTGCTGCCCATGTCGATCGAGATGGTGAGAGCTGGTGTTGGCGTTTGCATGTGGCTGCTCAGGGGATCAGTTGCAGGTTGCAAGGGAAGGTGGTGCACATCAGACTCGCGCCGGGATGCTGCATGCAATGTGCCTCCTGATCCTGTTGCTGTGCTTGTGCGAATGCCCTGCGTTTGTGCAGGCCAGGCGCAAGCTGACGGGCATCATGAACTTCACCAACCCAGGCGTCATCAGCCACAATGAGGTGAGCAACCTGCATGCTGCCCGGGTGCGGCGGCCACAAGTGCTTGGGAGGGAAGGAAACTGAGGTTGACATCACCCTGCAGGCAAGCGGCAGCAGACAGCCAACCACAGCCATGACTGGGGACGGGAGCCTGAGGTGACACAACTTCTGGAGTCCACGGCCTTACACACTGTCTTGCAGGCTGGGCTTGATTGCCTGCTGCCCTCGGTCTGCATTCTCAGTCAACATGCAGTACAAGTGTCTATCGCATGCTTGCCTTACTTGTCCATGGCTTGCAGGTGCTCCAGCTGTACAAGGACTACATTGACCCTGAGTTCACGTGGTCGAACTTCTCGCTGGAGGAGCAGGCCAAGGTCATCGTCGCTCCCCGCTCAAACAACCTGCTGGAGACCAAGCGGGTGGGTTGGGCAGTGTGCACTTTGCGACAGGAATATTACTCGGCGGGCAACTGGCGACAGGTGCTGAGAGAAGGGTGGGAAGAGGTCCTGCGCATCGCTGGTTGTTACTAAAGCAAACAGTTTGGCAAATGCCTGGGCACTCAGCTTCCCTGGGCAATCAGCAAGGCGCGTCCAAGTCAAAAAGCTGTAGGCTGTTTCCGCCAGGCGCCATGCGTGCCCAAAGAAACCCTAGTGATGGGTAGTGCGCTGAGGAGAGGCTTTGTGCCCCATGCTGCTGCAGATTGAGTCCGAGTTCCCTCAGATCCTGGGCATCAAGGAGTCGCTGATCAAGTACGTGTTCGAGCCCAGTGCCGAGAAGGTGAGCAGTGGGGCGCCAAAGTTCGGAGGGTGAGGCCAGTGCCCTCAGGACGGTGTAATTCGCCACGCCTGATGTTGCCAGGTGTGGGAGTGGTGGGTATCTACGTGCTTGCTTGTTTCAGTGCATGCAGCTGTTCTTGTGGGGGGTGAGGGGTTTGCAGCGTGATCGGGTTGGCTGCTTACATGCATCCTTCTGCCTGCTGCTGCTCTTGAGCGTAGAAGGCAGAGCTGCGTGCGACCGTGAGGGAGATGCGCGGCCGGTGAAGCAAGCACACATGCTGTATACCTTGGATTGGGTACGCCAGTGAAACCAAGCACTGCCATGCACTGCTCATATGCATGTTGGCTGGAGCATAGCTGCGCAGTGTCGTAGATGCCGCTGAGCGCGTGCTTGCAGGCGAAGCTGTCTGTACTTGCACGACGCATTGAGCCCAGATTCTTTACAGTGAATATTTATGCAGAGTGATTGTGTCGAGCACAGTGCCCGGACAACCTGCTGCTTTCACTCTGTAACATCCAGCTACCACCAACCAAAGTATGTGAGACGCCTTCCCTGTATATATTCTCTCTCGACTGTATAGCTTGCATCCAGGCAACTTGACAACTGAACCCTCTACTTGGTCTTCTTCGCCTGGCCGGCCGCCGCCTCAGCTGCCTGTTGGCGCTTGAAGTCAGGCAAGTGCTTGGAGAAGATGGACGCCATGAAGGACAGAAAGTTGTAATCCAGGACCTGAAGCAGGCAGCAAGTCAGGTAAATATGGTCACATACTGCAGCCACTGAAAACTGAGGCTGCTGTGCACAGACCTCAAAGTTTGAAGCAAGCGCAGTGCAAACGCAATAGCGACGTTCCACACACCTTCATCATGAAGCGGAAGGACAGTGCGGTGGGGCCGATGTCGCGCCAGATGGTGCGGCCCACGCTAGCAAACACAGTATCGGGCAAATCGTCCGGGGAAACTGCAAACTGCTTGAAAAAGTCGAGCATGTCGATCTTGTGTGCCTTGTCATAGAACCTGCAAGGGGTGCAGGAGTGGATACGAGCAGTGCTGCGCTGCTCAATTGCATTGTCAGTGCCAACTTTGCCAGCGCTCACGAGTGGCAGTCGATGGCCACTCTACCAGCCCCTGCCTGCAATGCCCACAGACACACAACCCAGCTCGTCGCTTGATGTCAACACTGCCCACCCACCTTGATGCTACAGGTGAGGGGTGGAACACCAGAACGTCAACACCGTGCGGCTTGACCTCTGGTGCAAGGCTGGCGCCGAACGCTGAGATGAAGCTTTTGGTGGCAGCGTACTGCACGGAGAAGGGGCTCGGCATGGCTGCTGCTGCTGACGACGTGAACACCACGCAGCCGCGCAGCTTCTTGGCAGTCTGGGGGCCGGAGGCCGGGGCATGGGTGGATGTGTGTGGGTGAGTGAAGAAGCGCCGGTGGGTGTGCGCACCTCATGTGCATATGCAGTGGCTGCATATGGCTGGCAACAACATCGCTCAAGCGTTGGCTGTTGTTTTGTTTCTTGAGGGGATCAACTGGCAGCCAAGGACAGCGTCCCTGCCAAGTAGTTGCTGGCCCTCATGCGCCCCGACGCACCAGCTTGCGCAAAAAGTGGTGTGTTATCTGCACGCCGCTGATGGCGTTGCAGTTGAGGTTCAGCATCAGCTCCTCAAGTGACCTGCAGGCAGTGAGCAGGGTGACAGGTCCGCCTGTCATGCCAAGCGCTACTTCTTAACTTCCACGCCCATAACTGCAGGTGCCAGCGGGCAGGCAGTCTTGCAGGTCCATTATTGCTGTCAGCCCCAGCAGCCAGGCAACAAGCACCAACGCCACCAGGGACCCCTTGCCTGCCGCACCTGTTGTGGAAGAAGCCGGTGAGCAGGTAGCCGGCATTGTTGAACACAAGCTGCACGTCGATGTCGTCGGTCGCCTTTGCAATGTCCTCCAGGTAACCTTCCCTGCCCAGGTTGGCGGCTACCTGCGGCAGCAGGGCAGCCATGCTGTTCAACACAGGCACAGCTACGAGGCGACTTGAACTGCACCATGCCCCACTAGCCGTCATGGCACCCTGACCGACGCAGCTGTTGAATGGCAATTCATATTGAGAAGCTCCTGCTTTGGCAAGCTGCTTGCTTGAGGCAGCATGGCGCATCGCCGCACCTTGCGGAACTGTTGCTTGGGGAAGGAGGTCTTGATCTCCTCGAAGGTGTCGTCCAGCAGCTTGTCGCCAAGCGCCACCAACACCACGTTCAACCCCTGCCGCGCCAGCTTGAACGCGATGGACTTACCGATGCCTACAGGCAGCAGGTTCCACTGGTGAGCGCTGCAGGGTAGCTGGCTGGAGGGGCGCGCAATTGTTGTTGCGCAGCATGCAGCAGGCTAACCTGAGCTTGATCCCGTGACCAGCGCCCATTCCGCGTTGTAGCGCTTCTTCAGGTTTTGCGTCTTGTACCACAGCGCGACCACCAGGTGGTGCAGGATGTATGTGCCAAAGGAGCAGAAGAAGAGGAACAGGAACGCCCATTTGTAGAACACGTCGAGCAACGCCATGGCTGTTGAGTGCTAAGCACACATGGATTAATCAATGCATCTGCAGTTGAAGCTGCCAACAGGGTGTGTGGACTGGCAAATTTATTACAATTATCTCTAGAATTCAAATTAATTTGATGGACATATTGCCAGCGACGTCTGCAACACGAACACAAATAATTCTAGGATACGGATCCGGATGCACCATCCCACAGCATAAGTGATACAACATGCTTGGCCCAGGAATCCTGCCCACAACAACACACGGACAAAAGGTGGGGCTCAGGCCAGGCCAGGCGGCACTGGCTGGGGACAACGTGGAAGCAGGTCTAGTATGACGTCATATCAAGACATGCCGCTGCTGGGGAAGGCGTGACGTGTCGCCGCAATAGAGTCCGCTAAGTCTATAAATGATCAGCAACAGGAACAGCCCGACAAATGCACTGGGAAAGACGCAACATGTAACCTGAATGCCGACTCGGGCCATCAAGGCAGCAACACAAGCAAAAAACAACGAAACGTTTGAGTTGGACTGGCAGGGAATGATGCGTGCTGAGAAACTTGAGCTGAAGCAGCGATGATATCAGGCACAGGGACAGCGACAGTGCAGGTGCCCAAACAGTGGCAGCGACACGATGGCTGCAAGCTGAGCTGAATAAAATACATGGAACATGTGGCATGCTGAAGGTGGTGCAGACGAGACACCAACAGCACTCGCGCAGATGAAAAGAGGTAGCACAGAAAACACCAGCATGCTCAGCTGGCATAGCACGGAGGCATGAGGTGCGTGCTACTGAGTCCGTAGTGCTGACTGAGTCAGTAGTGCTGACTGAGTTAAGCGGTGTACTACAGGCCAAGTAACACCTTGGCAAAAGTGACGCTTCGCCCCACGTGAACAGCGGGCGCTGGCGGGCATAAGGCTGGCCTAATCTGCTCCGCTGCATGGAGTAATGACCACCATGTAGCTCGCCCAGAGAAGTGAGGCTTGTGCAGTAAAGGCCCATGTGCATGTGATAGGCCCCCCGCTTCAGATAAAGTGCATGAATCGTCAGGGCTGTGAGTCAATCATATGGAATGGAACACCAGCCCCATGCTGTAGAACGGGAGTATGGGAGCGTGTTGGACAAAAGAGTGGGAGCATTGGCGCTTGCGCGTGACATCTTCGAGTGCGCTGAAAAGTTGGCCTGTGAAAAAGCAATCCATGAATCGTGACCATTGCAGCATGCCAGGGCGCGTGGAGAAGCTGTTGCGGTGGCATGCAGCTGCTTGGGCCAAACCAGGATTGGTACACCCACCCCTGCAGTTTTTCCAACACGAGTATGGCGAGGTGGACCATCTAACTTCAATCTGACGCAGGACGCAGGAGAATTCTGCCCATCATGTACCATGCACATTGCACACGCCCACCCCGCAGGACATTTTACGCCTTCCTATGGTCCGTTAACCCAGGTGACAGAGACAAATCCCTTCCTCGCTCTCCCTCCGGCCCCCACAGTTCACACATGTGCCCACACATGTTACAAGTAGCATTGGAATCACACCACCTGAAAGATGTAGGCCTCGAGCGACGCCCTGCCCCGGAGTGCTGTCTCGCCGCAGTACTCCCAGCACTCCAGGTCAGCGGCGTTGCCAGCAGCCCTGTGGCCGCCGCGGGCAACGACCCTCTGGCCAGGCCCTGCACCGCCGGTACCGCCAAGTGTGGGAGGCCTGTAGGTGATGCTGCTGCGTGCCGGCGGCACACGTGGGGGAGCGGAGCTGCGCTGCTGATCAGCAATGATGTCAAGAGGCAGCCCTGCATCCTCCGTAGCCCTGCCCGCCCCGGCCGTCCCTACGCCACCCCCAGACGTCGGCCCATCCACACCGCCCACACTTTGCGCCCTGGACGACTCGGCAGCAGCACCGCCGCCCTGCAGGCGCGTTAGGCTTGCATGGCGGGCGGGCGCCCTGTTCAGGTTGGCAGCGGACGCACTGCTGCCACCAGCACCAGCGCTAGGACCAGCACTTGGCCTAGAGCCAATACTGGGCCTTGCAGAGGACGCACAGCTGTGATCCGTCCCCACGCCTAGGCCCGCCCAGGCGCCTGCCGCGCCAGCGCCATAGCCAGTAGGGTCGCCGGCGGCCAGGCCTTGAAGGTACACGTGCAGCTCGACGCTGGGGTCTTGCTGCAGCTGCCTGGCCACCGCCCGTTGCTCCCAAGCTCCAGCGACAGCAACGTCCGCAACTGCCGCCGCTGGCAATCGACCAACTGCCGTTGCGGCACCGGCTGCGGCAGCAGCGTGCTGCATGGTCGTGGCAGGCGCGGGCAGGTGCATGGACCTGCACTCATCAATGTCTGCATGCTCGGGCTGCCACCCAGACCCAGAGCGTCCGCCGCCAATGCTGGCCCGGTGCACGGCTGCAGCGGGCGCCAGCTTTGAGCCGCCGCTCGGATTACCCAGCGCAGCTACAGGGATATGCCTCGTGCCACCGCCGCTGGCCCAGAAACCGGCCGAGGAGCGGGTAGCCGCAGTAGCAGCGGCCAAGGGAATAGCTGTAGCAGCGGCCGAGGGGATAGCTGTAGCAGCGGACGAGGCGGCAGCCGTAGTGCCTGCGAAGGCAGTGCGATTCATGCCGCTGGCCACAAGAGCGCTGGCGTTCGGCTCAGGGGCGTCAGGGGCAGTGGGGACGGCGGGGGCGTTGCTCAAGGGTCTCGCCGATGTGGGGCACGCCAAGTAGGTGGCGGCAGTGCAGCAGAGCCTGCCCTGCACCCCGGATGCACCAGGTGTGGGCTGAGGAGTGTGAAGGGTGGGCGCGGTGGCCGCGTCTAAGGCTGAGGCAGATCCAGGGGCGGGGGCTGTCCAGTCTCGAGCTGTCTTGCTATGGGTCTCAGTGATGGCAGAAATGTTGAAGGTGTGGAGGCCAAAGCCCTCCAGGCTGCTGTGAGAGGCTGGGTCCGACGCAATGTTCGACGCCAGGCTGTGCAGCACGTTCATGTCCGTTGAAGCGCGAGAGGTGTGGGAGTTGTGGGAAGTGTTGGAGGTGTTGGAGGTGTGGTGTGACCATGCAGCCTTCAACATGGCGCACAGCTGGCTGTGCGGAGGGCTGAACATGCACTGCGCCGCCCTCACCATGTTGCCAGCTGCAGCTGCCACCCTCCTTCCAAGCCCTCCGGCCCCCTTGCTCTTCCTGTGGCTGCTGCTGCCACCCTGAACCTCCGCGCCCCCGCCTGGGCACGCCTCCGCATGACCACCCCCTGCTGCCAAGCCATGCACCGCGTCACTCTCATTGCCCATGCACCCAGGCTTGAGCGTCGTTGCATGCATCTCAGTGCTGCTCTCCAGCACGCCCTACTGGCTGCCCGCTGCCTCTGGCACCACGCTCAACGGCTGTGGCCCCAAAGCGATCAGGGGCGCAAGGCTGGCAGCAGGAGCAGCAGCAGAGGCAGCGGCTGCCGCTGGTGTTGCCAGCTGGGGGCTTCCCGTGGGGCCCGACAGGACAACGGCAGGAACGGTGGACACGGGGGTGGGTGCCGAGGCGGCCGTTCGGATATCGCCAGAGAGGCGGTTGGTCCTTGCCGCGGCGGCGGTGGCACTAATGGCGCCGAGGGAGATGGGGGCGCGTGCCCTGAGGGGTAGTCCAGGCTGCACGGCGCAGAGCTGGTTGTATACGGCGGCGCTGATCTGGATTGCGCCTGGGCGCGAGGTGGACTCCAGGCGGCTTGCACTGCGATCGTGCAGAGAGGTAGGGGGAGGGAGGGCGCAGCAGGGGGTGGGATGGGGTTGGAGGGTGGAAAGGGTCAAGGGCTTGTGGTAGCTCACGCATCTACTGCGTCGCCCAGCAGCATGTACTTCCTCCTGAGCTTCCCTATACTCCCCATCGGCGCCCCTGGCGAAGCAAGCTATCCCGTATAATCCATATCCCATGCGTTCCCTAAAGCCCCTGCAGCTCATGCGTTGAGTGTGTCGTCCAGCAGCGTGTACTTCCTCCAATCGCCGCATTAGTGACAAAGTGATCCCTTACAACAGATGCCCCCTTGCGTTCCTGACATTCCCTACAACTCACGCATTGACCGTGTCACCCAGCAGCGTGTACTTCCTCCTCAGACGACCCATCAGCGCCCCCACCACAGGGCCCTTGTGGATGCCAACCCGCATCTGCAGCGGCTCTCCGGTCACAGGGTTCAGTACCGTATCTGTGATCTCGAGCATCAGTTGGGCGAACGCCGTGATGGTGCGGGCTGGGCAGGGGTCGCTGCCATGCCAGCACAGGCCAGAAGCCACGATGTAGCTGCAGGGGGTTTGGATGGAGTGAGTTGCAAGGGGTTAGGCGCAGGCATGGTCAGTTTGGCACAGCTTATCATCTCCACTGCCACAGCTTATCATCTCCACTGCCACAGCTTATCATCTCCACTGCCACAGCTTATCATCTCCACTGCCACAGCTTATCGCCTCCACTGCCACAGCTTATCGCCTCCACTGCCCCGCTGCAAACCTCTCGATATCCACCCGCTGACACTAACATACGTCACAGCATCGCAACTGTAGTAGCCCATTGATCCACTGGCCTCCAACCATGTTTCACTTCTACAAGTTGATTGATTGGTTTTCCCTGAGCTGACCAGCCTCCAACCACATCCAATTTGCACAGGACGGCTGCTTACTAGCCCCTGTGCTCACGAGTCGCCAACCAACTTTAGCCTGCACAGCTTGGATGCTGAACAGCTCCTGAGCTAGCCATTTACAACCACATCAAGTGTGAAAAGCCTGTGATCTGTAAGCAACTTATGAACTCACCAGTCCCCGACCATATCCAGCTTGTACAGGTTGGGGTGGTCAGCAATGGCCTCGTCAAACTTGCGGAACAGGGTGTTGAGCATGCTGACAATGGCGCTAGGCGTGGTGGCCTCCGATATGGTTGTGAAATTCACCACATCTAGAGGCACCGCAGGGCAGGACGCAGAGCGGGTTTAGGGTGCAGATGGGCAGGTGCGCTAAGGTGGGCATGTGGCTTTGGGCAATGAGGTGGAGGAGGGCCCCCAGCCTCCTTGCTTCCTCACTCCACCCCCTCGCATCCCTTTGCGCCCCAAAGCAGCCCCATCTACAAACAGGACGCACGCCTTTGGGTGCTCCTCTGCAGACCTGCGCCGCATCGTCCCGCATCTAACCCCCTTCCCTTTCACCCTTCCGTATCCCGTTGCCCCCCATAGCAGCCTCACCTGCAAAAAGGACGCACGCGTTGGGGTGCTCCTCTGCATACATCGCCGCATCGTCCAGCGACCTCCTGGTCGTCTCCGTCGACCTCCTGCTCGTCTCCGTCGACCTCCTGCTCACATCAACAGACCTGCGCCTCATGTCCTCCGAGCTCCTCGGCCCCTTGACCGACCTGCCGTAGCCAAGTGAGCCGCCGCTGGCGCAGTCCGGGGCCAACATGTGGAGGCTGCCCCTGTCACCCAACATATGAGGGCTGCCCCTGTCACCTGACAGATGTGTGCTGCTCCTGTCGCCTTCCTCCGCAGCACCTGCACCATGCATCCCCACACCTCCCTCCAGGATGCGCTCACACCCCGAGCCCCGCCCCGCCAGCACATGGCAGCGGGGCGCCTCCTCCCTTCCATCACAGGACCAGGGGCTGCGGCGACGCGGCTCGTAAAAGAGAGGGCCGACCGGAGAGCTCACCAAGCGAGCGCCGATGTCCAGGCTAGACCTGCCGCTGCCAACGGCGCCAAGGCTAGGGTTAACGCTGCTGCGTGTATCAAGGCTGGTCCTTCCACTGGTGGGGCCAGTTCTGGTATCAAAACTGGTCCTGGCACTGGTGCCGGTTCTGGTATCGGAACTGGTTATGCCACTGATGCCCGTCCTGGTGTCGAAACTGGTCCTGGCACTGGTGACGGGTTTGGTGTTGTGGCCAGCATGCGTGGGCATGGAGTAGGGTGCGTACATCTGGAAGGCGGTCCAAGACACCGCAGCGGCACGGGGGTCCGTGGGAGGCATGCAGGCGGCAGGAGGGGCGGCAACGTCGTCGGCGGTGGCAAGGGCAGATGCAGCAACGGGCGGCTGGTGGATGGCGTGATCGGGGGCGCCGGCTGTGCTGGCGAAGCTGCAGCGCTGCAGCCGATGCCCTTGCTCCCGCGCCTGAGCCAGCTGCGCCCGCCTCCCCAGGCGCCCTTCCTCGTCACTTGCCAGAGAAGCTGTGCAACTGCGCTGCCCCCCGTCCTCGCCCTCCTCCTGGTCCTCGTCAGCGCACAGCGCGTCCTCGAACTCGTAGCTGTCCTCTGACACGGGCACATGCACTGCACAGTCGCCAGACAGGGCCTGAGCCTCCCTGGACTCCCCTTCCCCTTCCTCATCCATCGCTACTGCCGCCGCAGCCGCAGCAGAAGCTGCCTCCTCCTCCCCAAGCTTGTCGTCCCATTCGTCACCAGAGGCCGCCTCAGATGCCGGCGATGCTACCGCCGCCTCCTCCACCAGGGCTAGCCGCATGAGGGAGTCAACCACATGGCTGGGCAGCACGTCATCAGCAATGAGTCGGACCTTGGAGAACTGGCTGTGCAGCTCGTCAATGGTGTTGCCAAAGTCGGCGCCGACGCCAAGAGCCACCGCCGACGCCAGCCACACCTCCCACACCCCGACGTGGTTCACACCTCGGAGGACGCGCCAGGCGGACACCTGGGGCCAGGCAGCGGCAGGCGCAGGGGAGGGTTGAGTTGTGTTGCTCAATGCCAACAGCGGGGCGGAGCAGACCTAAGGGCACGGGCTGCGTAGAGCTGGGGAGGCGGGAAGCGCAGAGCTGGGGCAACGTGTGTGGCAAGATGCCTGCCGCAGTCAGAAGGCTGGTTTGGTGTGAAGCACTGCAGCCCTTCTCCACCAGTCACATCACCCTTGACAAGAAGAACAAACACATTGCCCAGGGACGATTGGTGAGGCGCTTGCCATCCTGGAACAAGCGGTTCAAGAGACAGGGGACAATCGCAGGGACATCTTGTGATTGTACACTCTGTTTCACACCCGCTTATGCTACTTCCGCCCTACCCACTCACAAAGCACTGGGCGGCGAGGAGTGGCAGGTACAGTGTGAAGGCGGCAACCTGCTGTGCGTCGCCGCCCCTCGCGGCCACCAGCGCTGGCACGCCGCCGAACAGCAGCCTAGCTAGGACCATGAGGAGGCCCCTGTGAAGGAGGTAGGACAGGAAGGAGGAGCTGCCGGCCAGATGGTGCATGGTGACGTAGCGCATGTCGAGCGCCCAGTAGGCGGGGGTGAGCGCCCACGTGGCGGCGGTGTGGGATGAGAAGGGTGTGGAGGGTGTGGGGGTGTGCAGTGTGGCGGCGATGGCTGCCGCCATCGTTTGCTGCGACAGGATGTCGACCAGTGGCAGCGGGCTGTGGGCAGGGCAGGGCGGGGCTGTTGCTGCTCCTGCTCCTGCTGCGGTTGGTGATGGCAGGCAGTTCGATGCAGGGGCTGGAACTGGGAAGTAGCTGAGCGACGCCTGGCAGGGCAGCACAGCACATGGATCGCAGAAGTAGTGAGGCATCTGCTCAGCTGTTGAATGTTGCGCAACAGCACATGTGCACATCTGCAAAGGGCTGTGACGCAGGGTGCAACACGTTGGAACTGGTCAGGACTGAGACTTGAGCGCCCTGTCTGTAGCATCGCAAGCTATCAGGATCAGACCCGCACCTGCAGCACCAGCTGCAGAAGCTCGCCGGCCACGAGCACAGGCATGCTGTTGGCCCATGCAGCCCACATCGCCCAAGCCTGCTGCAGCCTTGAGGGGACGCCTGCTGCCTGACTTGTGGAAAAGCCACCAGCGGAAGTGCCAGGCTTGGAGGAAGTGGAGCGCTGTGAGCTTGCGCTCAGGCTGCGGGCACAGGCTGCCGGCAATGTTGTGCACTGCTGTGGCTGTGGGTGGTCAACGACGACGGCCATGCAGGCCTGCATACAACAGGTGGGCATCAGGTGGGACGGGGATCCGTTGCCACAGAGCGCATGGAGGCAGCGGTGGTGCACATAGATGCAGCATGGCGCGCATGGCATGTTGCTACAAGGCAAGGCACGCACCTGCACGAAAAAGGCTGCAACCTGCGCGGCGCGGACACACGCGTCGCCCACGCTCACGGCTCGGAGCATCGCGCCACTCAGAGTCCACGCCTGGCAGGCACACAGCAGCACCCACGCCAGGCGCACCGCTGCGGCGCGGGACCTGGACGCGCTGCTGGCATGGCCTGTAAGGGACCACATGCCGCCCTCGTGGCAAAATCGTCGGCCAACTCAGCTGCTTTCCCTCCTCATCAGCATGCCATGAAGCGCCGCGCGCCGGTGGCTGCTGTTGCTGTTGCAGTCGGGGTGGTCCCTGACCGTGGTCGAGACACGCAGGATGCAGCTGTGTTCAAAGGGGCCCTGCTGCCGCGCGCTCATGCGTCTTTGCAACTGGGATTCAAAGTTTGGCTACTGCCGCTCGCCCTTGCGCCATACGAGGCAGTCTTGCCTTCGGGTTACGGCAGCTGCAAATCCCCAAGGGGCAATCTCAGAACGTGGAAAAGTCAGCAGCATAGCCTGGTTCTTGTCAGAGCTCGTCAGGTAAAATTGGCAGCCGCATGTGGAAATACATTGACAAAAAGTGGAAATATGAGAAGGCCTGCAGCTGGTGCTGAGAGAGTAGGTCATCGGGGACCCAGGCGCGGAATAAGCCAGCCACCAAAGCCGCCAGACCCCCCAGCAAATCAGCCTCTGGAGCAGCAGGTTGCTGCCAGCAGGGCCCTGCTGCTCGATGCCACCCGCCGCTGGTCGCTGCCGCTGCCGGGACCGCCTGAGCCCCTGGGGGCACCCCTTCAGCCCCTGGCGCCCCCTCGTCCCCTGCCGCTGTGACCGTCACACTGTGTGACAGCTGATGCCTCGGAACAGCTCCCTGCCAGGCGTCCCCTTTGTGGCACGGTGCAGCTGCAGCCTGCACCTCCCTTCCCCCACTCAGCCTGCAGCACTTGCCCCAGGCACCGGCGACTGCCTCAGCGCTCTCTCATCTCCAACATCGCCGTCGCCGTATCCGCAGCTGCGGCCTGCTGGCAGCTGCAGCCTGCCCGGGCGCCCCGCAGCCGCCGCTCTGGCCATCCCTGCTGCTCAAGCAACTGGAGCCAGGGGCGCAAGTAGCACCAGAGGGTGTGCGGCAGGTAGCCTACCTAAGTAATCTGAGGTGACACTGCAATTGCAGCTGCGGATGTCAGCTGCAGCTGGTACTGCTGGTGTAGCTGGTGCCAGCGCTGGCAGCAATGCGGGTGCCAGAAGCACTGCAGGCGCCAGCTGCACTGCAGGCTGCACTGTGCGGGCCAACACGTCCGCAGCACGACGTTAAACTGCTAGAGAGGGCAGGAGTACCCTGGTATTTTTCCAGAGGTCACGATTTCGATTCCCGTTGCGGAAGGAGTTTGTTTCGGTTATGGTTTCTAGACTTTGGGTGCTCTGCTTGCAGGGAAGGCCTTCGAGCCACATTCGGTCATGAGCCTGTAAATCCTGGTCCATTTGGGACAGGGGTTGTATGCGCCCTCGCGGTGCCCTAAACAACTGTAACACACACCACCAACACCGCTGCGGGTGCTAGCACTGTTGACTCAGCTGGCATACACAACAAGGCCTCTTTAAAATTTCCCCCTTGCAAGGCCTTCCCCCCTAGGGCAGCACTGCGGGTGCCAGCAGCACAGTGTGGGTGCCAGCAGCAACAGTGTGGGTCCAAGTAGTCCCAGCATGTTGCACAACACTGCAGACAGTAGCCCCGCTGGCGCCAGCAGCGCTGCGGTTGCCAGCGGTACCGCTGGCAGCATGGAGGCTGGGGCTGCTCGAGCTTGAGCTCAGGAGCGATACAAGGCAGCTGCAGCGGCGGCAGCGGCCAATCTCGGGGCTGTATGAAAGAAAGATCTTCTCCTTGAAAGAAAGGTCTAGACAGAAAGGGCTACGTATACGCCCTTGGGCGTGGAGTTATAACCTATCCTTAATCAAGGAGAGATGCCATCCGCAGTGGGCTGTAAGTCAGGACTAGTCAGGAGAGTACTCCAGTCAGGAGCACCTGCAGCTGAACCCGCAGCTGGTGTGCAGTAGTGTGTGCAGCGAGCGCAGGGTGTGCATGTGCAGCCTGCAAGTGGGGCGCGCAAGCAAGGGACGAAAGGAACAGCTGTCGGGGTAGTCGGGGCTGGTGCAGTAGTTTGAGAAGGGGCAGGCTCTGCACTGCAGGGGCTGATGCTGCAGAGACTGCGCACCTGGTTCTGGCCGCGGATGCCCTGCTCAGGGTGCACGAGTAGCATGACATATTCTTGGCATCACTGCAGAAGGGGGTGCAGTAGGTGCAGCTGATGGGAATGCACGTGTCGGTGAGATGGCAGCCGAGCAGCTGTTAAGCCTGGTGGAGGCAGCAGCGGTTCTGGCGGCGGTGTCACGGCGTACGCCGTGCTAGGCACGTGCACGCTTAGCGCTTTCAGTACGTACAGCTCTTCAAGATTGGTCGCATTTTTCAAGGGAATGAATACGACGCAGTCAGGCAAGTTGTTTTGTTGCTGGTGCATTTCGTCATCAGTCTCAGCGCCGTGACCTATGCATGCAGATTGGAGCCTCAAACCCTCACACAGGGTTTTAACCCTAACTTTGGCTTGTGGAAATCGCCATCACTGGCTGAGGTGCAACAGCAGTCCCTGTAGTAGCCACAGACATGGATTGCATGGAGGTTGCTGCCGAGCCGCCGCCTGCGGTGGTGATGAACCCGATGGATGCGACGCTGGACATCGTTGTGCATGGGAGCGGCACAATATGCAGCAAGCTTCCGGCAGGCATCTACGCGTACCTGACAGGCGGCTGCAGGGCCAACGTGGGATTGACACAGGGCAGGGCACATTTCAAGGTCCGCATCCTGCAGTCTCTGTTGGTCAACGTGCCGAGCAGCGAGGACCTGCACACCGCGTGCGCGGTCTGCATCGGCGTGTCATGGGCGGACGTGCCGGTGCACAAGTTGGGCGAGGTGCGAGCAGTGCTGGTGTGACACCTCGAAGACATGCAAGATGCATGCCTGCTAAACCACGTGGTGGCGCCAGCTACTCCATCTCGCTCAGATGAACGCTCTCAACGCATGGGTGCTGCACCAGCATCATCACCAGGACGATGTATGCCCTGTCCATGCATAACATGCCATGCATGGCACATCTCATGGCTATGCGTTGCAGGCAGATCACTTCTGGAGTTACTGCAGCACCGGCGAGAAGGCGAGCAGTGATGCTTTCGCACCCTTCTCCGAGCCATTTCGTCCTGGCGATGAGATCGCATGCATGCTAGACCTCACAGCTGTTGAGCCCACCCTGACGTTTGCCAAAAACGGCGCGCTGCTGGGAGTGGTAAGAAAGTAAAAAATGGAGAAAGAGACAAGGCCTGAGGTGTCAGGCGGGATTGGTGAGGTTGAGACAAGGTGCTGAAAGGCAAAGGGCGTAGTGTTCTTGGCGGTAGTCAAGGCAGGGTCAAGCATACACTCCATACAGGAGAAAGCGTTCTCAAGGGTTCATCGGTGTGATGTGCCGAACCAGGTAGAAGTAGTGTGTTTTACAGTCCTGGGGGGCACCGCTAGGGCGCATAGGACCCCTGCCCCAAACTGATTTCCTGGTCTCAACATCGAAAAGGGCTCACGTGTGGCCATTTGAAATGAAGGGAACCAAACGCAAGCGAAAATCCGAACAGCCAAACCACAGCCCTGGGTTATAGGGCAATATCAAGCGCTCTAGAGAGCCAGCACTAAAACAGGAAAGCAATCAATCTGGGCCAAAATGCGGCTTCACGTCCGCTCGGGTACACCAGAGTACCCTGATGATCAGGAAGGTAGATGCCTTTGGGGTCTTCAAAGATCATCGATCAGCGCCTTCCAAAATTCACGGTGTCAGCTTATCTGCAGGTCATGTGTTTTGCTGAGTGCAAGCAGGTTATGCTGAAAGGATAGGGAAGAAAAGAGAGGGGGGGTATGCCTTGTACCCTACTCACAGGTTGCGGGTTCAGGGCTGACCCTGACATTAAGGGCTGGGCTGGTCAGGTTGGTAGGGAGGGAACCAAGCAGGATGGTAACATCGGTGGTGATTCGCTTTGGACACCTGCAGGTGAAGTTGTGTGAGTTTTGCAGTCCTGGGGGGCGCCGTGAGGGCGCACAGGACCTATGCCCAAAGTGGGCAGGATTTCCCGGTACCAACATTGGAAGGGGCTCACGGTGTTGCAACTTGAAGGTCAGCCACTGCATTCATAATCAAGCTCCCACCGCACTCCCGCCTCACATACATACACATTGCCATAGCCAAGCGACCCCTGCCAGGCCCACTTCCTCTTCTACCCTCTCCCTGCATCCTCGCTCACACAGCCCACGTGCTGCCGCAGGCACGCAGTTCCTCCCTGCAGGCATACAAGGTGATGCGCCCCAGTGACCCCCTTCCCCACACTGACAACTCACCCTCCGCCCTCTCCTTCTTGACTGGCAGGCACACAAGGTGCCTTACCACAGTGACTCTCCCTCACCCGCTGACCACTCCTCCCCCGCCCCTCCCTTCTTGGTTGACAGGCATACAAGCGGCGCTGCCTCAGTGACTCCACCCATCCTCATCTCCTCCACTTGCTGACCAGTCACCCTCTGCCCTCCACCTCCACAAATGAAAGGCAAACAAGCTGCCACGCCCCAGTGACACTTCTCCACAAGTTGACTGCTGATCTTCCGCCCTCCCCTTCTTGACTGACAGGCGTACAATGTGCTGCACCCTAGTGACCCTCCCCCACCCGCTGGACACTCACCCTGTACCCTCCCCTCCTCAAATGAAGAGGCACACAAGCTGCCGCGCCCCAGAGGCACCGCCCAGGCCTTCTTCCAAGGGCAGTGCCTGTCGCCCTTTGTGGCCCCCTTTCACCTCACTGCACTAACTGCACCACTTGATGCTGTTGTGTTGCCTTGCCAGGCATGGGCAAGACCACCTGAGCAACGCAAAGGGCCAAGGAGCTGCCTGCTAAGCGCTACTCCACCCTTGGCATGGACCTGGTGATGAAACAATTGAAGGTGGACGTGGCATGGACTTGATGGACGAAGGTGGCGCCCCTGACCCTTGTTGGCTGAGAGCAGGCAAACCGCTGTTGTGTTGGATGAAGCATGAATGGTGATTTAGGCAACTTTGACTAGGGCATCAATCTTATGAGGGAGCAGGTGAGGGTGGGTGGGAGCAGGTGGACTGTCGATGAAGTGGACTCAGAAGGGATGCTGTTTAATGACCCTTGGCACCGACATGGTGATGGAGCAGATGAAGGTGGGTGGGAGCAGCAGGTTTTCGGGTTTTGTTGAAGTAGGCTGATGAGGGTAGGAGGTCTCTAGACCCTGACTGTTGGCACCAACCTGGTGTTGCAGCAGTTGAAGGTGGGTGGGAGCATGCGACGCGATGGCCGTGTAACAAGAATGTCATCACGTTTTTGCAGTCTTGCTGCGGCCAAGGCATCAGCGTAGGACATTGGTAAAGTGAAAGCTGCTAAGGAATGCTGGACTCTTGGTGTTGACTGGGCGATTGGGCAGATGATTTGGGTGGGAACTGAAGCAGCTTCTGCTGCGCAACGGGCCACAAGGGTTTGGGCCCGGAGGCGGGCAAGGGGGCGAGCTGGACAAGGATGATAGCACGCGAGCAGCGTGATGTCTGCCATGCAACAGGTCGGACATAGTCACGCCTCAGGGCGCATCTCTCTCTTCCTTCCTTCTTTGCTGTTTGAGGTACCTGCTCTAGGGTTTCCGCTGCATGGGCCCGATTGCACACACCGCTGCTTCTTTGCACTTGTGTCCATCCAGGTGCGAAATTCGCAGGCCGAGCGCCACAGCATGGAGGGCTTTCAAGACGAGACGGGGCAAGGCAGGCTTGACATCGCCACCCGGGTGAGGCGTGTGGGCTGCAGCTATCGCAGCATGGGGGAAATTAATATCACAGGACAAGTTGCGCTCCGGAATGTAGCAAGTGCAGCACAACATGGTGGATGTGGTTATAGCCACCATGTTGTGGCCGCAGGTGAGCCCTTACCCAGCAGGCCAAGCAGGCTCTTTCTCTCAAGCATTACTGCCTGAGGCGTGCACTGTGGGCGCCAGCTGTCCTTCTCCGACTGGCGCTTTCTCTGCCTTCACCTACCCAACCTGCCGGCCCTTGACACGGCCATTCGTGAAGCAGCCATACAAGAGGTCCAGTTCACCATCGCCTGCTTGGTACAGTGAACGGCGTGACACAGTCATCGCTCTGCTCAAGCTAGCGGAGGAGAACCGCATGGTGCTTGTGCGAAGTCCATCACAGACAGGCAAAACATCCCTGTTGCAGCTTGTGCGCCAGCTCGTGCAGGATTCCTGCGAGCTAGGGTGGAAGCATGTCGCCGCTATCAGCATGTTCTCAACTTCAACCCTAAAATAAGTGCTGTACTCGTATACCAACACTTCATGGGCTGATTTCTGGGGCAGCACACGCTCATTAAGCCCTGCCTAAGGAGCCCCCTGCTGGTAAGGAGCGGCCGGGAGCAAACCAGGTTGTCTGCTGCGGCATGCTTGCAGCTTGCCAAGGCATTGGCTGCAGGCTTACAAACGGTCACGTGATGTACGTGGGCATCATGTTGTCTTGCAATCTACAAGTGACGTGCATGTGGGTGACAACCTATTTGCCATGCTCTGTTGGTTGTGCAGGTGCGTGTGCGGGCGACGCCAAGCGCCTGTTGCTCATTGATGAGGCTCAGCGACTGTCTGGACCAGAGGAGGAGCCAGCCTTCTTAGCCAGAATCAAGGCGATGATGGATCCGGACGGAAGCCATGGTTTGCCAAATGTGGCAGTGATCATGTTTGCCAGCATGATCATGGTTTGCCAAATGTGGCAGTGATCATGTTTGCCAGCACGATCATGGTTTGCCAAATGTGGCAGTGATCATGTTTGCCAGCACGATCATGGTTTGCCAAACGTGGCAGTGATCATGGTTTGCCAAATGTGGCAGTGATCATGTTTGCCAGCATGATCATGGTTTGCCAAATGTGGCAGTGATCATGTTTGCCAGCACGATGCGTGAAGTTCAGCTGTCATGGTTGGATACTGTACCAGACCTCACCGGACGCTGTCAGGTTCAGTTCGATCAAGCTGGGCACAGCCACGGCTGAAGCCGGCCCTCGACTTTGAGGAGTACTCGGAGCTTTGGGCCTCCTTTGAGGATGCTTATCACTTCAAGGAGCTGTTCATAGACACTGGGCTTCGCAAGACCCTGTATGAGCTCACTGCTGGTCATGTGAGTGACGGGGCTGAAGCGGGCTAAAAGGTTTAACCCTGCTGCAACGTTGCGCTGGAACAACATCGAGACACGCCCTTTTTCGTACCCTTTCCCGTCGCAAGCTGTCTTTGCATCAGGTTGTGAATGCCATCCATCACCTGCTCACTCTAGCACTGGGGCTTATTGCTGACATGAGCATGGACCCCTTCCCTTACCACAGGCTGGCCTGATAAGTGCCATCATGGACACCCTTGCCGAGAAACTGGAGAAGAGGCAGCGAACGGATGACGGGGAAGGCGTCGGTGACCATGCCCTGCCTAGGTACATGCTCCAAGGTACATCCCTGCCGCTAGCGGTGTTTCCTTAGTTCACACCTCACAACATAACACCTTCACCTTCACCCTTTGCCTTGTTCTGATCCCTGCTCAGGTACATGCTCCAAGGTACATCCCTGCCGCTAGCGGTGTTTCCTTAGTTCACGCCTCAGGGCGTATCACCTTCACCTTCACCCTTTGCCTTGTTCTGATCCCTGCTCAGGTGCATGCTCCAAGGCGATGTGTACCACAGGCTGCAAGACCAGCGCTGCCTTCTTCTGTGCATCGAAATGGAGGCGCACAGGCTCCTGCTGGTCAAGCTGTTGTACTCAGGAAGCAGCAGCTACGAATCTGGCAGCGGCGAGGAGGAGAAAGGCGTTCAGGTGCTGTGCAGCCGTGGCATGCTGCACATTTCAACCAGCAGCAGGGCAGACTTCCTCGCGCTGTTCCACAGGGCGTTCCACCTGGTCTGGCTGTACAGCCTGCCAGCGTTGTTTTGTCCGGATGTTGCCAACAGTGATGTCTTCGACGGCCCGGCTGGGTTCCACTGCTTTCTGGAGCAGAGCGTCGCACACATGCGAGCGAGGGAACTGCAGCAGAGCACCGATGCCGGCACAGATCGCAGCGTGTATGAACGTCACCAACAGGTGAGGCACTGGGCAAGCTGTTGGTCAAGCACATCAAGTAGCACATCTTAATGGCTGCCTTGTTAGCCTTGTAGGGCAGGCAATTGCCAACAATGTAGCCAGCAATTGCCAACAATGTAGCTTGCGAATTGCAGTTCGCAAGCTACATTGTTTCTGCACTGAAACTTTTGCTTGTTTGTGTCCGCAGATGGAGTGGTACCGCGCTGCCCGCGCCTACCTGGCTCACAACATTTTCATCGCCCCGAATGTTGGCCAGGTATGAGCCCCGACTTCACACTGATTGCTGATGCTCATGTCTGTTGCACCTGCACATTCGCACAAGCCAGACTTAGCTGACCATTTCGCAGCTGAACACTATGCACCATATGGTTTGTGATTGCAGTGCTATGGCCCCTCTGGAAAGGTGGACTTCTGGATCCAGTTCACAATATCCGGGCAGGGCTGGGCGGTGGAGCTGCTGATGGACAGGGTAGGCGGGGACCGCAGCAGCGAGCAAGTGGCCCGTTTCGCGCCACAAGGCAAGTACCATGGCATGCCCATCGCGCAGCATGCGGTGTTTGACTTCATCTCCAAACCTGCAGCTGCAGACGCCAATTGGCATCCTTGCAAGGATGGGGTGGTGCGTGTCTACTTAGAGGACAACTACACCTCTGCAGTCATCTGCTTTCCTGGCATGGAGCCCAAGACGGTGTGCCTTGATCAAGGCTCATGAGGCACCCTCATGAGGTTGGCGTTGACTGAGATCCCCAGCCCTTGTCACAGACTTGGTGGTCTTGAGGCCCAGCATTTGGAACTGCAGCTCAGGTGTCATATTCAGCTGCATTGACTGTGAGTTTCTGACCAGCGATGTGGAAGTAGTGCCAGCAAAAGTGGCCGTGTCACAACACATTCTGTCGTTTCATAGAGAGAGACAGACACAACAGCAAGTGCCTTGAAGTCATGATTCAACTTCCATACCTAGGTAGGTACAGGAGATGAAAGAGCTACAGCGAGGCAAGAAACTACCACACAAGACAGCCTACGCAACCTCTCAGGATTCAACAAACACAGTTGTATTGCTATACGAGACAAAGAAGGAACTGATTTCCAGGGCGTGGGTGGTCTTCACGCTGCCCCCTGCTTGAGTGCATGGGGGTGCAGCAGCGGGAACGGCGCAACCTCGACAGTGATGCGCTCAGTCGACGGCCTGCTCTTGCCCTGACCATATACGTCCACCTGTTGTGAAGGGCAGACGCAAAAAAAGGATGACGCAGGTTGAAGCAGTGGCAGGCAAGGCTATGCCGCTTAGCTGAGTGGCACCGCCAAGTGGAAGCTGCTTGCTGTCACACAACGTCCTTCCCCTGCCTCTCCGAACTACACACTGATGCTCAACGCTGAACTCAAAGTCAATTTCTGATAGAGCACACTCAATGTCACGCTGCCCTTGATCTGCACTGCACAAACGGGGTGGGGGTACCGGTGGCTGACACTCCAGACTACCAAGACAGCAGTGAGCCGCGCTTCAACGCGCTGCACACTCTTTGATGTGCTGCTTCAGCTGAAGCCAAGCGGCTCCCTGGCAGACTGCTGCTCTCATCGCTGCGACATCACCCCGTCATCACTTGCCAGCAGCGAGCCGCTCTGCAGTCCGGCAGGTGTGTCCAGGTCGGTTCCTGAGTAGTACTCGAAACCGTGGCCCGGCATCAGCAGCGGCTGTTGCCCCACAACCGCGTTGCCAGGGTCCAGTGGGATGTGCACACGCACTTGACCGCTGTCATTCTGCAGGGGTGTAGCGAGGGGCGGTAAGGAAGGGTGACGTTTCCTACACCCGGCCCTCACCAAACCTACGCTCAGATGCAAGTGCTGCTGCTGCTCAAGCCTGGAGCTTGCGATCCCAGTGTCACAATTACTTGCAGTGGCCGTGGTCAGGTGTCAAATCGTTGCAAAATCCAACTGCGCACCCTCCCCAGCCCCCCTGTCCCTCTCCCACCTTAATTGTCCATGACCTGCCCAGCACCTTCACCGGCTCCTGCCGCAGGTTGCTGATGCGCACGCGGTACGTGAACACGTGCGCCTTCTCGCCCCTGAACCCAACCGCCACCTGCACGTCGCAGGTACAGGTAAGGTCGTTTTTCAGGGTTGCGAATGCAGTGAGGGCAACTGTCCGCAAGACAGCGGCTGTGCACAGAAGCGCTGTGATACCGCAGCTGTTGAGAACAGCACAATTCAGCAAATGAGAGCAAATGGGTCAGCAAAGTAGGCCAGTGGGATGAGATGGGCATCAACTACGCTACTACCAGTGGCGTGGCAACAATTTGCATGTGCGCATTTGCACAGTCAAGCCTGCGCGCTGTGGCCCCCTTGCCTCCATGTTGTTCTGGCTGTCCACACTTGCCTGCTCAAAGCGTGACGACACATCCACCTTGACCCCTTCCGTCGTCTTGGAGCAGGAGCATCGTGACAGGTACTGCTGCTCCAGCGCCAGCCGCAACGCTTGGAACGCCTGGAAGGCAGACAAAACAGGGTGGGTTACAAGAAGCCAAACATTCTGGCAGAGAAGGCAAAGAAGGTTATTGGAGCGGCACAGAGGGGATACACCAAGCATCTGAAAGGCGAGCACAGGCGAGGGATTCACACATGACCCAATGACCAGCAAGGCAGGGCTCCTTGGCGACCTCAGGGTGATTGCCAACACCCCTGCCCAGTTTCTGCCCTGCTCCTCAACTGGTCTGGCAGTGCTTGCCTTTGTGAAGGTGTGAATGAATGTGCTGCTCTATCCATCACCTGCCTCCACCATACTGGCCATTCTGGGCCCTGAGCTGCCACCTCACCTCATGTATCAGCAGCTGCTGCTAACACATGCTGTGGCCAGCTGCGTCAATCTGAGGGCAGCTACGACAACTAGCCCCTGCTTGGCCCCAAGCATTCAACGCTCCGCACCTGGTCTATCAGCACCTGCTGCTGCGCTGCCGTGGCCTGCCGCTGTGACCGAAAAGCGGCTGACACTAGCTGCCGCAGTGAGGGCTCACCCACACTGCTGCTGCTGCTGCTGCTTGATGCCTGGGAAGAGGCATCAACACCAGGTGCTGCTGCAGGTCTTGTTGCTGGGTCAAAGTATGATGCAGGTGCCTCTGCCTGCTGCGTCACTGCTGCTGGCAGCAACGATGCATGCAGGTCCTCGGCTTTCATGCATGCGGCAGCTGCCGGCGCTCTTGCTGCTGCTGCTGCTCTCGCCGCCGCTGCAGGGCTTGCCTGTGGTGCTGCAGAATCGATGACGCTGGCAAGCCCTGGCAGCAGGTCTGACAGCAGCTGCGCCTTGGAGGCTGCATGGGAGGCGCAGTGCAGGCACAGAGAAGTCTTCAATAGGGGGGTCAGTCAGTGCATGTGCACGTGTGCTGGCAAGTGCACATTGCATGGCCCTGATCCCATCGTGCGCTGCATCCTGTCGCTGCCACCGCGTTGCTGGTGTCAGCACACCGTACCCTGCGCGTAGGCAGTGATGAAGCGGTGCGTGCCCCACTGCGCGTCCTGTGGGAGCGGCTTGATGAGTGACCCGCTGTGGTCCAACAGCCTGGCCTGCCGCAGCAGCGCTCGGAACACGCACATCACGATGGGCTTGGACATCGAGAAGGTCTACTTGCGCGGTGCGTGGTGAATTGCAGTCAGAGTGCTGTGCTGTGATTGCACAATCAAGTTCAGTTCACACCCAGGAACACAGGAACAAGAATTGAATCCAAGCCTTCAGCATCAAGGCAGCAAGTAAAATATAGTTGGAAACACTCCCAAAAAGCTTTCAGAATCAGCTGTCAGATAAACAACGCAAAGGTTCAAACTTAAGGTTCGGGCTTCAGGGAAACTGGCACAGGCGCCCTACTGCAAGGCATTGCTGCCTGACTACTGACTTCTACACGCGTAATCACTGGTAAATGTTGCTATCCCTCGCACGACGCAGTTCCACGCCTAGTACACCTGCCTGCTAGTCTGATGCTGGACGCTGTCCACTGAATAGTGTCCAGTACTGACAATAATGCTGTTCCTCTTCACACACCGGCGCTGTTGGCTTCAAAGGTCGTCATCGTCCAAGCTGTTGCTGTAGTGCAGATCCCTGTTGGGGCTGGCTCCGGCGCTGCGCAGGGAGGTGTGCGAGTCGGAGCGCCTCGTGGCCATGGTCGTGTTGCCTGCCGCAAGCAAGGAGTGGGACACAAAATGGAGTAAGACAAATAAGGAACCATCAGTGGCTGCAGGTGCGATTGCTCAACTTCATTCACTCCCTTCAAGGCTGTGACACCTTTCCACGCCCAGTAGCCCAAGTGCCATCCAAGCCCCTGTGCGCGCCTCCAGGGCAAGGAGACACCCGCTCAACTAGTCAAGCTACGTTGCTCTTTTGACCTGCACCTCGTTGGATCGTCCCTCGCCCCTCGTACCTGAACGATGCACACGCTAGTCTCAAGTTTAGACGCACCTTTGGCCTGAATGTTCGCTCCCTGCAGGTACGCCAGCTTGAGCATCTCTTTGCGCAGGCCATGGTCCGGACTGCCCACAGGCAAGCAAGGGAGTGTGCAGGAGCATCGCTTCAGTCACTTGAGCTCAGGCCCATGCGAGCTTAAGTTTGAATCAGGTGTTCATTTGTGCTATGAGCCGTGCAGCCGAGCTGAGCACACTGCCAGCTGCGTGATGTCGAGCCCCCTTGCGAGTGCAGCTGGCAGTTCCTGCCAATGGCCCTTTTAGCAACCGGTCTATCAAATCTATCTGGACGCACTCACGCAAAGCTGTAGGAAGCGCCTGAGTCGTCGAGGTGCACGTCGCCCTGCATGCTGCGCCTCAGCGGGCTGGCGCCGCGGCTGCCGCCCCCGCCGCCGGCGCCGAAGCTGCTCTTAGAAAACTCGCGGCTGGCGGTGACATCGCCCAGCCCTCGGGCCCCAGGGGGGAGCGGCGCATCACACCTCGAGGCGCGAACCCTGCTCGGGCTTCCGCCGCGGCTCACCGAAGCCGCGGACCGGGGCGGGCGGTGCGGCGAGACGTAGGGCGAGGAGGATGAGGTGGGGTCGAAGGAGTGGGAGGCGCGCAGCGCGTTGGAGCTGGGTCCACGGCTGGGCCCGGGACGCAAGCGGGGCGGCGGCGGCACCGTGGGCGGCTGGGCCAGTAGCCTCGCCGCCAGTGAAGCATCCCCGCCAGCAGGGTCGCTGCCATCGCTGCTTGCCAGCAGGTCCGCGCTAGTCTGCAGGCTGTCCCGCCCGTCCCGCGAAACCCGCAGGGAGGACCGCCCGATCAGGGGCAGGCTGCACTCCCCGGCCAGTCCGCGCGGCGGACCGCCCTCCTCGCCCGTCGCGTGGCGGCCGATGCCGGCAGCGCCGCCGAAGCTGCTGGACGTGCTGAGGCGGTAACCAGACCGCGCGCCGGCTCCGAAATCGATGGAGCCAGACACGCCGCTGTCGCCGGTGGTGCGGTGCGGGCGCGAGAGCTGCCCCGACCATGGCTGCGACCCCATGGCGGAAGACTTGG
>JAWZTI010000188.1:0-37541 GCA_039880955.1 Chlamydomonas urium | reverse complement strand
GATGTGTGGGAGGTATCAAATGTGAGAGGTTGAGTGACAGCGCACGCTAGGCGCACAGCACTTTAGCACCTAGCTACCTGCTCCCAACCTAGATGTGTGGCGCTTGGGCCCCGGCTGCCCCTTTCCTCCTCTCCGTTGTCCTCTTGGTAGATGCGGCGCCTTGGCCCCCTTGCCCCCCTCCCCTCCCCGTTGCCCTCCCCGTTCCCCCTCCCAGTGATTTCCCCCCTTCTCGCCTTACCTGCATGGCAAATGGCACCCGGTAGATGCGCGGTGCCTTGGCCCCTGGCTGCCCCGCGAACGACTCCCACACCTCCAGCTGCTCCGCCAGGTATGCGTGCCGCTGTGCATCGGCCGAGTCCTTGGCCTCCGCCAGCGAAAGGCCACCCACGCCCTGCTGCACCGCTTCTTGACTCTTGAGAGAGGAAGCCGCCTGCTCAGCGTGTGCGACCGCCCTGCGAGCGTGTGTGCGTTTAGTACAGAAAGGTTTGAGCAAGTTCTTCGAGGCCAAGGGTGGGGAAGGAGGACAAGGCCGCTCACGCCCTGCTGCACCGCCTCTTGGCTTTTGAGAGGGCAAGCCGCCTGCTCAGCATGTGCGACCGCCCTGCGCATAGACGCGTGTCAAGCAAAGGTCATCAGTGTTGAGAGCACGAGCAGTGAAAGCACGCCCTGCTGCACCGCCTCTTGACTCGAGAGAGCAAACAGCTTGCTCCGCATGTGCGACCGCCCTGCGTGTTTGTGCGCGTGTCAAGCAGAGTTGATGACCATCAGAGTATTTTGTGTCAACACGCACCGCTGCCCCACCTCCTGACTCTTCAGGATATTTGATGCAGCCTCCCCTGCGGCCCTTGCCGACACCTGTACGCTGCAGCGATATCCGCTGTGTGCTGCAGCTCCTGCAGCTCGAGCTTGAAAGAGGGCTGCTAACTCAGCTTCCTCAACATCCTTTGTGCTGCCTCCCTCCTCTCTAGTCCCTCCACTCTCTCCCCTTCGCTCTTCCCTCCCATTCAACCTCCCCCTCACACCTGTACGCTGCAGCGACATCCGCCGTGTGCTGCAGCTCCTGCAGCTCCCTCTTAACAGCAGGCTGCTGGCCCAGCTCCTGCAACCGCCGCTGTGCCTCCTGCACACGCTCAGCAGCGCGCCCAAACATGACATACGCCTCCAACGCCTTGTTGCTTGCAAGGAGCGCCTGAGGGAGGGGGGAAGGGGTGAAAGGGCGGGAAGGGGGAATAAGGGAGCAGGGGATGTCAGGTTTGATGCGGGCTGGTACGCAAGTGATGACAGGCATGACGTATGCCTCCAACGCCTTGTCGGCAAGCAGCGCCTGAGAGCGGGGGGGAGGATCAGGGGACATGAGGTTGCATGCTGGCTGGTGGGCAAGTGGTGATCTTTTCCTACCCTCCTTCTTCTGCCCGGCTCCGCCCCACCCTGCTCCTTCCACCTTTTGTCGTCCACTCTCACCTGCTCCGCCTCCCCTCCACCCCCCACACCTCCACACCTGCGCGATGTAGTACGACCTGCGCGCCTGCACCTGCATTAGGCTCGCGGCGCAGCGCTCATGCAGCTCCTCGCCCTGCCTGCCCCCAAGACGTGCCCCAAGCTCGCCCATCTCGGTCAAGCTGCGCGACAGGGTGTCCAGCAGGCGCACCACATCCTCCGCCTTGGCGTATTTGTCCTTTTCCTGTTATTGGCAGCAGAGGAGGGATTGCAAGGCAGCAACGTATTTGACCAACGCCACATGCAAGGCAACAGAGCGTCCAGCAGGCGCACCAGGTCCTCCGCCTTGGCGTATTTGTCCTTTTCCTGTTGTTGGCAGCAGGGCATGTAAGGCAGCGGGGTGGTCAGCTGAATGTCCGCCCTTCGCCACTGGAGCATTAGGGGCATGCATGGCAGCGGGTGTCCAGCAGGCGCGCCACGTCAGCCGCACTGGCACACTTGTCCTTTTCCTGTGATTGCAGCAGGGGCATGCCTGGTAGCGAGGTGTCACTCAACCCTGCATGCTTGCCCAATGCAACCCTCTCCAGCCCCACCTCATACGCACGTCCGCTTTCCCCAACCACCCTGCCAAACTCGCCCTGACACGCTTGCCCAGCGCCATTCCCTCAGGTCTTGCCTTGAACGCTCCTCACTGCCCCGACTCAACTCATCCTTGCCCAACTCACCCTTGCACGCTTGCCCAGCGCCACCCTCTCCAGCCCTGCCTCAAACCATCGCACCTGGCCCTGCTCCCCTCCCAACAACACACCTCCCCGCCCCTTCCTCCACCCAACTCACCCTCGCACGCTTGCCCAGCGCCACCCTCTCCAGCCCCGCCTCAAAGCGCTCCTCCGCGTCATGTGCCAGCAGGCGGCCACGCTCGACCGCGCTCTCCAGCACGGTCCCCTGTATCGCCATCTCCAGCGAAACCAGCTCCTGGTACTGCGAGTCGCTCTCGGCCGCTGTTGCGAGGGCGGAGGCAGGGGGTGCGCACAGGGCAGGAACAGTTGATACAAGGAATTCTCTTGTTGGCACTGAAAAGGCGCGTTTCATACCAGGGTCACTGAAAGACACTTTTATGAGTCAGGAGGCAAGGTCTCATTGTGTGAAGCTCAGCCTTGTCACCTGGTATCACCCCCTCGCTCATGTCCCAACCCTTCATGCCCCACCCCCTCATGGCTCATCCCCCTCACGCCCCACCCCCCACAATGCCTGACCTGAGCTGGACTTGAGCGCATTGCGCACATGGCCCTTTGCCTCGTTGTAGGCGTTGATCATGCGCGTGTAAAGCGCCAGCAGCGGCTCCGAGGCGCTGCCCACACCCTCACCCTCACCACCTGCCTCCGCAGAGGCAGCTGTGGGGGCGGCTGGCGCCGCTGACGCCAACTGGCCCGCAAACTCCGCAGCCTGTGGTGGTTTTGGTGCGGGGAGTCAAGGACGCTTGGTTAAGCGTTGAGCGTGTAAGGGAGAGGGGGTCTGCTCGGGGGAGGGGGGGGTTGAAGGAGGAAGTACTGAGGAAGGCCACTGGGCTGCGTGCCTCGCCGCCCTGCCCAGAGCGCCGCTCGCCAATTTGCTCAGTCAAGTCCTTCACCTGGTGCAGGCAGGCTGCCATACGCTGTGAATTGACAAGGTAGCTCAGCGACATGGCTCTCTTACAGCCTCACAGCGCGCCCACCCTTGACCCCTTCTTTACCCACCTGATGCAGGCAGGCTGCCACACGCTCCGACTTGACAGGGTATGTCCTGCCCTGCCAGGTCAGCGACATGGTGGCTGCGGGCTGGTGCTGCTGCGCCTCCTGGGCAAGCACCTGCAGCTGCACCTGCGGGCAGTTACAAAGGGTCGGTCAATTGCAGAGGATCAGGCAGTTACCATGGGCAGGCAGTTGCAGAGTGCGGGTTTGGATGCAATACACTATGAGCTGCGACATAGCCCTCACATTACCATAGCAACCCAAGGCACTGACCTTGATCTCATCTAGCCCTGCCTGGCCCTTGGGATCGGACGTCTGCAGCAGCTGCGCGTCTGAAGGCGCCTTGCCGCCCTTGCGCTCCAGCTGGTAGGAGCAGAACCTGCGGCAGGCAGGGACAGGGGAGCAACAGGGCAGGGGTCAGGGACAGGGCAGTGGCAGTGGCAGGGCAGTGGACAGGGACCGGGGGAGCGCCAGGGCATGAGTCAGGGGGCAGGGTACTGCACACAAAACGTCGCTTTGTGTGCGCGGGCATGCTCAGCATTGGCAATTGAGGCGGCCCGAGCTCTGCGCACAAGAGCACAGGATGCACACCCAAGCCATCACAAATACTCACACGTCCTAGAACTTGAAATGGTTCAATACAAGTTGCGCACCTGATGGACGTCTGGATGTCCTCCACCACGTGCAGGAACAGGCCCTGCTGCGCCAGAGGCACCACCTTGCTGATCTCCTCGTACAGCATCCTGCAGCAGACGCATGGAGGCAGCGCGGGATTCAGCGCAGGATGCAGAGGGTGAGTTGTAGAGTGCAAGGGGGGTGGGAGCTTCGCCCAACAGGTGGGGGGTGCGAGGGGTGGGGGGAAAGGCAACCAGCAAGGCCCAGTTGAGCAGCTGAGCAGCAGGTGCACCGCCTTGCCCACCCCACGCAGGGGAGCGCCTGACCCAGCAGCAGCCAAGTGAACCCAGCTTTTCCTGCCCTGCCCTGCCTCTCAAGCCACACCTCCCATTCTCACCACGCCGCCAGCAAACCTCGGCGCATATCTGACCGGCCTCCTCCTGACCTGCATCCTGTTGTTGCTGTTCCTTGCGATCTGTCAGCAAAGAAGACTCAAGCAAAAGCTGGCACTGTTTTCCAACCCTTGCACTGTCAGCTCCAACCATCCCTGCTGCTTCAGTCCTGGCACCTAAGTGCTTGCTTCGAGCCTGAAGTTGATAACACCCTGCCGGCCTGCCAACAACCCTGCGGCTGTCCCACCCTCAGTACCTCAGATTCAATAACCTTGCTTGGAACGCCAACCACTGACTCGCCACCCTCACAGTGACAAGTATAGGCTCGCCCCATCCCAACGCACAATGCCCACCCAAAGTCATCGAATGAGTTCTTGAAAATCTGTCCACACTTTGACCCGTCCTGCCACTGCTGCTGCCAGCCTCCTCACCATGCACGTGCCCATCCCAGAACCAGGGCTTGCTTGATGATGAGCAGTCAGCAGGCTGAAGGCTGGTCACCCCTACCTCATCACCTGTAATTAACCCATTTGGCAACAGGCTGCAGGCCCTTAACCTTCCCTTCGTCCTTGCCCTTACTTGGCGCGCTTGAACTTGGCCAGCGCTGTCTCCCAGTCCTTCTCCTGCTCCAGCAGCAGGCTGCCGCCCAGCCACGCTGCATATGCGTCTGCCTCCAGCTGGCTGCGTGCATCACAGCACTCCCTGCACAGCTCCAGCAGCTGCTGCGCCCATGCCTGCGCCTTCCGCAGGCGGCGTATAAGGTGGCGCCTTCGGGGGAGGCTGAGCTCCTTTTCGTTCTCCTTCTTCAGGTGCATGGCGTACGCCCATGCTCGCTCCGCGTAGAAAACCACGATGTGCAGAAACCTGCGTCGGGTG
Organism: Chlamydomonas urium; assembly: GCA_039880955.1. Lineage (NCBI taxonomy): Eukaryota > Viridiplantae > Chlorophyta > Chlorophyceae > Chlamydomonadales > Chlamydomonadaceae > Chlamydomonas > Chlamydomonas urium. Next base: position 32,491 of record JAWZTI010000188.1, on the reverse strand, counting down.
TGGTGGGCTGCTGCATGAGGGCCTGCCATGCGAGGGTGCATGGGTGGTGGCTCAAGATCTGTGCACGCACCTGACGTCGGTCACCGTGGCGGCCTCAATCTTGCGCTTCTGGTAGCGCGTACGACCGTGCTGGAACTTGAGCAACTTGCACAAGCTTGCGACTTTGCCACCGCAGCGTTTCCTGCACAGGGTTGGGTTGGGTGATGAATAGCTGCACCAGCAGCGGCGACTCAGTAGCCTGACCTGCTACACGCACCTGTACATGTTGTAGTCGCCGTGCGCAACGCCATTTTGAGCCTGCTCGCCCTTCACCAGCTGAAGCAGCGGCAGGGAGAAAGTCGGCCTCGGCCCCTCCTCCACCACATCCATAGGCTCTGGGCCGAGCTCCACGCTCATGGCTGCTGCGCTGATGGGCCTTGCGCGCAAAGCCCCAGATCATCTGCACTCCACACGCATTCACACTTGCAAGTTTGCATACAATTGGCAATCGTATTTGCATCACGAATTTAACAGCATGACCGATTTAATCAGCTTGCATAATATGAGAAGCTAGTGAATGTGAGGCTATTGCTGCGGCTGCTTCAAGCCCCGCATGATGTGGCTGAGCAGCAGGTCATGCAGGCCCTGCGCGTTGTCCATGTGCAGGTTGTGCCCAGCACGCTCCAGCAGGTGCAACTGGAAGCTGCCCTTGGCATTGTCTGAGGGACGCGCTGCCGCCGCCTGGTGGTGGCAAACACAGCATGTGGAAAGAACGCATGTATTTTGCAAATGGTTCATCACAGCTTGCAGGACTGCCTAGACCACAAGCTACTGGCGCTACAGGAGTGGCAGTACAACACGCAGCGCTTACCCATCAATTCATGCTATCATGACACAGCCCTGAAAGTCGAGTGCGCCCGGCATCGCTGCACCTGTGCTCTCCCTTTCTCCCCTCGCCATGCAGCTTCTGCCCACCTTCATGCGCCGCAGGGTGTCTGGTGACCAGCGGTCAGACAGCGCGCCCTGTACCAGGTGCACCTCGCTGCCCGCCGGTGTCTGCTCCAGCATGCCCCAGCAGTCGGTGTGCCTGCACCCACAGGATGGGGCCCGATCAGCAAGCAGCATACTTCACACTTTGCACTGCCAGTGCTGAAGACCTCACTTCTTGAACAACGTCTGTACATGATCAGCCCCTCAACCCTTGCTTCAAAATCACCTGGTCTTCCATACGGCTGACCCGCTAACTTGTCAGGCCCACACACACATACCGATAAGACTGGTACATGGCAGTGGCGCCCTGCGTTCTGAACGCCCAGCCCAGCTTGCCGTGCGCATCAGGCACCAGGTTGCTGCCCAGCCACAGCGCAGTGGCTTCTGACAGGCCCTTGCTCCTGCAGCGCACGCAGCGCACGACAGCAGAAGTATGGGAGAATCGGTGCCTGACTCTCAGCACAAGCTCAGGGACTGGAAACAGCCTGTAGGTGAGTGAATAGAGGGGGGATCAAAGCGAGCACGCAGCAAAGTTTCACACACCCTCAAGGCAGAGTGCAGGCAAGGAAGCTTCGCCCCCCGGTATTGAAACATGAGGTGAGCGTATGGCTGGGCTAAGGGTGCCTTGTGCCAGCAGGCAGAACGCGAGCAGGCGTGCACATGTGGACACCTTGCTTGAAGGCAAGCGTTTGCTAAAACCTTCATGGGCACCTCAATGAACAACAGCCACGACAGAAGAAGCCGTTGCTGCTACCACTGCCTCTATACAAGGGTGCGTGCAAACAAACAGGCCCAGGCAAAGTTCAGGGTACCGCACCGCACCTGAGGTGCTGCAACAGGTGCTGCCGCGAGGGTACAGGCAAGCTGATCTCCTGGAAGCAGGCAGGCAGGCGGGCATACAAAGATTTAGGCAGGCAGGTAGGTGGGTAACAAGCAGGTATCAGTCTTACCACTGCTTTCTGAGGGCACCAACTGTTATGGTCGCTTAACTGTTGATGGCTTACAGCAGTGCCTGCTGCGCTAAATTCAGCGATCTGAAAGTGCAGCTCTGCTTCAGGCACGTTGCCACTGGAATACAGCCAAATGACGCACTCACAACTGTTGCAGCACGTACATGCGTGCACTAAGTTGCAGTACATACAAGCCTGCATACAGCTGCAGTGCGTTTCATGCGCACATACAGTGTCACACTGCTGTACTCACGTGGACCATGTTGAGGACTGTCGAGACGCCCGTGCGTGACTCGATCTCTCGCGGTACCATGCCCGGGGGGGAGTCAAGCACCCATGTCTGACCCGGCAGCGTCTCACGTGCCTCAGCCAGCAGCCGCAGCGCCTCCAACGATACCTTGCCACCCTGCAAAGTCATGGGTGGTCACAGTGGACAGAGGCGGGTCTCAGTAAGGGGGCAGGGTGAGGGTTGTTGCTGTCTGAAGAGGTGAGAGAGCAGGGTCGAGGACGAGACAGCAGACGCTGACGCTGGCAACAAGCAGGGCAGCCCTGTGCATTTGAAATCCTGGCGGCCACCGCAAGCTGACAATCAAGCTACACATGGCTCAGGGCTTGCTGCATCAAGAGCCACACTGAGCTTACCAGGCTATGTCCGATGAGCGCAAACGGGGCCGTGGCTCTGCGCAGGGAGCAGGCGGGGGCACAGGTGCGTTCACAGTGGAAACAGGAGCCACACCTCCCATCATCAGCTGCTTCTCCCCTGTCACCTGGGCAGCAGCTCGCGCATGACCTGCAGCACGTCGCCCGCCGCAGCCTCGATGCTGTGGGGTGGATGCAGACCCGGCAGCTGGCTCGACGCCCCGTGGTTGCGCAGGTCAAGCAGCAGCAGGCGCAGGTGTGTGTGGTGCCTGTGTAGGTCAGGTACGCACGTCACAGAAGGCGCATCCATGGAGTGCAGTCATAAAAGCAATGTCACCGGTAAGGCTCATGCGTTTTTGGGTTCCGTGTATCCCCAATGGGCAACCAAGTAGTGGAGTTGTGCAAGTTGTACATCAGCGTGGTTCATGCGCCTGTGTTGTCCAGTCGGTCCCAAAAGCGGGCCACCATGCCTTTCCAAAGGTTCACAAAGCGGCCAGCGCCTCCGAGCACTTGATCAGAACAAACCCTACACCCTAGGCTGCTGTGCCTTACGTTGCAATTGTCAACATCAGCGTTCCTCTCCAATCGCAGCTGTCCTACCGTTAACGTCATGCAGGCGAGGCTTTGAATGTGCGTGAGGTGTTGGATGCGCCGCATGTCGCATTTGTGAACCAGTTGGAGTGCCAACTCCTGTTTCTGTGGTGCCACCAGTGTCATCAAAACAAAGTGCACCTACCGCGACTCTGCGTCGGCTACCAGCCTGCGTGTGAACGAGCGCCAGTTGCGGCCGCTGCCCAGCAGTCCATGCATGAGCATGATGGTGACCCCCTGAGCCTCGCCCTGCAGCAGCAGCAGTGGAAGCAGCCATATAAGGACCATCGGCACCATATGAAGGAAGGAAGCTGACGGCATGTGCTAGTTGCTTGACTCTGCCCTGCTGGCAGTAGGCCGGCTGAGGAATATGGTGCAGTCAGGATATGCTGCTGCCTTGCCCGTGTCACCGCCTGCGTTGTCATCTCTTCGTAAGCCAGGGTGGTGCCCGTGGCCTTGGAGGACAGCTGGCGCCAGCATGAGGACAGCTGCAGCTGCCCAGCGGCAGATTGCGCCAGCAACTGGGTTAGGTGAGACCCTGTGCTGCGCAGCATGGCCCACTCCTGGAGTGTCGAGCGCAGCCTGAACTAAGGATGTCAGCAGCGCTGTTTCAACTACAGCATACGCTATAGCCCAATGCGCGTCACGCGTTTACCCCGCTCCACACTGTTTTGGTGGTGTTGCAGCGATGCCAGAGAGAGTGCGCCCGATTGGCATCGGGCGAGCCCCGTGCGCATCATCATCCTCAAAATACCCCTGCTGTCGTCGCTGATTGCTGTATTACCTCCACGTCATGCTCAGCTGCTTATCAGCCCTCAGGCCTGCAAGGCAGCGTTTTGCAGCAGCTGGGCAGCATGCCATGGGTGGTGCTCCCTCCTGGGTACGCTGCCTCAGCAGCGCCCTGGACAGGGATTCGGTGTCAAGGCTGCTGACGGTGCGCAGGGCGTCACCCTATGAGCACCAATCCTGATGCTGCACAATCTCGCTGCACAAGGCCATCAGCATCTCAAGCACTGCAACTTGCACTGTGGGGAAGCAGGCTTGATGCACAATCCTGGGCACAAGCAACTTAAGCTCTTCTACACTGACCGCTGCCGCTGCTGCTGTTGTTGCTGCCTGCAGACGCAGGAGGTGACGCAGCTGCTTTTGGATGGAGGCGTTGACTTCCGCGACTGCTTTGAGCGCTCCCAGCTCATAGGTGCGTGGTTACAGTATGCTGGCACATCTGATGTCAGTTGTGCACATACTTCAGAGTAACCGCTCTTGCCTGCAAGAGAAAGCACAACGCACGGCCGTGGACAGCGCTTGCAGGTTTCCAGCACCATGCTCACGGCATGGACTTGAGGGAATGGTGCAGATAACTGCAGGCTGCTGCACAGGCTGCTGGTCACACATCTCTCAACTCACGCGCTAGGGCATTGTGTAAATTAACCGACCTGAAGCACCGCTAGCTTGCTTGAATCACTCTGCCCTGCTCACTGATCCTGCATGCCCTTGCCCCTCACCTTTTCGTCGTCCACCTTGCAGAACGGCTGGAGCAGTCGTACAAGTCCCTGCAAGCCCCCGCCCGCACAAAGCTGGAAGCGCTCCTTTCCGCGCGCAGGGCCTCCGGCACTGGCAGCAGCAGCAGCAGCGCCTCACACTCAGGTCCCTCCACAACTCAACCGCCACCGGTGCCATCTCCAGACGCCACGCCTTCGCTTTCAATCGCCGCCGACCCCGTCGCCCCCGGGCTAGGGTTAGGGTTAGGGTTGTTTGCAGACGAGCAGTACACGGTCGGCCTGTTCCAGCGCCTGAAGCCGGCAGTGGTGCACATCGCCAGCCTGTCCATCAACCGCCATTCCGGCATGCAGCCGCTGCTCAACCCTGAGCACATGCCGCGCAACTTTGGCAGCGGCTTCATTTGGAGCGCCGACCCGGTTACCGGCGTCGCACAGATCGTCACCAACTACCATGTGAGTGACTCATGGTAACTTGGTCTGCTGGTCTCGATGATCAGTGACTAATTACTAGGTTGCAGTCAGGCTGGGATGCTGTATGCGCGTGAGGTGACCTAGGCGGACTGAAAGATGTGCTACCCAAGGATGGCGCCTGCAGTGCTGCTGGCTCCCGCGATGGCCCTGCCGCCTGTGGTTTGGTGACGCCACCACCTCACCGTCGTGGCACATGGGGCAGGGTGCGATGCAGGAAAGGAGGGTAGGCCAGGGCTGTGTTTCAGGATGGTGTTTGGGGGCTGCTCTTTATAGCGCTGACCGCAGCAGTGGATGCACATACTGCTGCTGCTAGTGCTGCTGAAGCAGAACTTCTGCCACTGCCGCTGCTGCTGATAAATTGCAGGTGATTCACAACGCGCACACAGCTCAGGTCACGCTGTCCAACAACCAGAAGTTCAACGCCAGCCTGCAGGGCGCAGAGCCTGACAAGGACCTGGCAGTGCTGAGAATAGAGGCGCCAGGTCAGTGGGAGGTCTGGGAGGGCCCTGTGCTGAGGCCAGATTGGTGGCAAGGTGAAGGAGAGCTCGATTTAGGATTTCGCGTCCGCTTCAAACCCCTCTCGTGTCACCCTGTTTTTGCAACCATTGCCTCCTCCTCACTCCAACTTTTCATCCCTGTTCTGCCACCTTACCCTGCCACCCTGATGCAGGCAAGGTACTCAAACCTACTGCCCCACTTTATGTCCCCTGTACATCCCCACCACCCTCCAGGCGAGGTTCTCACACCCGTTGAGCTGGGCGTGTCCCACAGGCTGGCGGTGGGGCAGCGCGTGCTGGCCATTGGGAACCCTTTTTCGCTCGATCACACGCTGACAGCAGGTGCGCGCCGCTGACACACATGCAGCGCGTTAAGCCGTGAGTGCAGCCTTGCTCACAGAGGCTTGAGGAAGCTGCTTCAGGACACAACAGGACACAGCACAGCAAGCACAGTCAAGCGGAATGCCCCAAGGCATGAATCAAGGGATCCCTTTGTACTGCATAGGGATGTACAGCCATCCCGTCAGTAGCTCAACGCTCGCATGCCATCACGGCGCACCGCCCGCAAGCCCCGTGACACCTCTTGCATGAACCTCTCAACACAACGCTTTGCAACGCTTTGCCAATTTGCCTCCCACTCGCTTTCCACTAAGCCCATGGGCACGATCTGAAGCAAAGTGTGATCTGCAGCAAGCTGCCCCCTTAGAACAAAGTTTCAACACTATATGTCATGGTCACACCCTGTGCCCCCTGCTGTCCCTGTCCGCTGCAGGCATCGTCAGTGGCTTGGGGCGTGAGATGCAGAGCATCACGGGTCACGTGATTCGTGACGTCATTCAAACAGACGCGGCCATCAACCCAGGTAAGGCCTTCCCACAGGGTTTTACAATGCTTATGCAGTGTGTGGCGGGTCTGATACATTGGTTCCTGAGCGTTGACACCAGCCATTGTGTCACCAGATTACAATGCCTGAAGACAGTGTGCTCCGCCTGGGGGATTTTGAGGGATCCGTTATTTACAAGGTTCACGTGGCTCACTCCATGCCACCCCCTGACCCTCACTCCTGCAGAACAAGTTCGAAAAGGCGCTGCCCTCTCATCCCCTGCCATCATCTCTCGCACCCTCTGCCATCATCTCTCCCACCCCCTCTTCCGCCTAATCCTGGGTTCTTACAGGAAACTCTGGTGGCCCGCTGCTGGACAGCCGCGGCCGCCTGATCGGCGTTAACACTGCCGCCACCAGCCACCCGCTCACGACCGCGGGCTTTGGCTTCGCCATACCTGTAGACACTGTGCGCCGCATCGTCAATCAGCTCATCAAGTGGGTTGCACGCCGCGCAAGTGCGGTGTGTTTGCGCATAGGGTAACGAATTGTAACTCCCACTCTGACTTACAGTAGCACCAACGGTGAGCGCGGCCTCTTTCTGTTCAAACAAGTGCTGCAAGAGTGCAGAGGACACCCGTCCCTGCTGATTGTGATTCTCCTGGGTCAGAACTGGGGTTGCTTGTCAGTTACTTTGCAATGTTCTTGGCCTGTGTTGCAGAGCTGCATGTGTTGGCGTGCCATCCTTCATGTCCACTTTGGCGTGCCATCCTTCTGCCTCCGTTTTGCTTACGTAGCGATTTCACCCGCGTATCCATAGCACTCCCGTTCCCCTGGCAGGCAGGCCTGAGCGCAAGATGCATCTGCCGTTTTCCACTCCCATCCGTTTTCTCCTCTAGTGCTCCTTGGCCAAGGAGCATGGGCTGCCCATGGGATGCCCTGCCAAGCGTGTAGTGCGGCGCTGCCTGCCTCCTGGCCCGCTCTTTCCCCCTGACACCCCTTGTCGCTTTGCCCCTTGTCCCTCGCGCCCATGCCCTGCCGCCTGCTATGCCTACCCCGGCCGGCAGGTACGGGCGTGTGGTGCGGCCAGGCCTGGGCGTGCTCTGCATGCACGACTCCCACTCCCGGCAGCTGTTGGGTGGCGAGAGCGGCGTCGTGGTCAGCAACGTCGTGCCCAAGAGCGGCGCGGAGCAGGCGGGTATCAGGTGAGTGAGGTTGTACCTGTGATGACCTGCCTGGTGCACTGTGGGCGGAGTGTAATTTTGGTAAAGCCACATCGGCTCCTGCTCACGAGCAGATCTGCATCCTTCTGAGCACCTGGCGCACGGCTGCACCCAACATAAGTGTGCCTTGCATGTACCTCACATGTGAATTGTTTGTACACCTATATGAGAAACTTGATTCCCGTGTGGTTGTGTGCCTTGCTCCTTGCTGCAGAGGGGTGCGCGTTGATGGCCTGTGCAACATCTGGCTTGGAGACGTCATCGTCAAGGTCGGCACCGCTCCCGTGAACTCTGTCGAGGACCTGGTCAACTATGTAGAGACGTTTGAGGTGCGCTGCAGCAGGACAGCTGTATTGCGTGCTCAGCGGCTGGCTTGTGGGGTGCTGGGCCCGGCCACTTGTCTGCATCTTTTGCTGGCACCAGCAGATCTGCTTCTAGAAGCAAATCTGGCAATTGCCCCTGCTCCTGCTCTGCTGCTGCAGACCAGAGCGTTACCCTTCCTGCCCTGACTGCCATGGCATGCATGCACAACCGCACAGGTCGGCGACCAGGTGCCTGTGACAATCAGGCGCTACACGTCGACGTCGCCGCTGGACCGCACCCACAAGGTGGAGCAGCTGACTGTGCCGCTGCTGCACGAGGCCAAGAGCTTCTGAGGGCCTTCCAGCTGCTCAGCTGTTGACAGCTGTTGATGGTTACAAGTGGTGAAAGGCACGGCGCTGTGAAGCTGTTTGTGTGCTTCATCGCCAAAAACGCTGCCTGAACCGAACCAGCTGGCGCAATAAGGGGCCGCCGTTCGAGGGGCTGACTTTAGTTTTAGTGTGGCCTTCTTGCGTCTAGTTGAGCCGCGCAGCAGCTGCACTGTGACAGAGCTCTCGCGCATCAGCAGCGCACTGGCGTCCAACGTTAACACGATGCGGCCGTGCCGCGGCCCTCGTCCCTGTCGTCGTCGCCTGCCTTCAAATGTCGCGCTGCTTGCGCTGATCACCGCGGCGCTGTGCGCAGCAGCAGCAGCAGGTGCGTTAGCAGGCGGCACGTCTGCGCAGTGCAGCACGACGGCGTTTCGCCGCTGTTGCTGTTGCGCGCGTGATGTCAGGCGCTCAGCACCCCCCTGTGCTTACCACCCGCAGGCGCTCCACCCGCGCACCCTCCACCGCTGCAGCAGCCCGGCCTGCCTTCCTGCTACGTCCTGGAGCGCGACTGGCCCGTGCGCACCTGCGTGCTGCACGTCGACGATTGCCGCAACCTCACGCTGGCGCAGGTGGGTTGATCTGGGACGCAGGGCAACGCGCCATCCAGCAGCGGGTCCGATTTTGCGCTGCTTTGTTGTGATGCCTGTTCGCCCATGGCCATCCAAAGCAGCACGTTTGTCACCGCATTGTACCAGCTTGCCTGCTGACAGATGCCTGCTGACCGGTGCTACGTAGTAGGTGGGTAAGCAGTTTGCAGTTCGCAAAGCACCACAATACTGACATACTGCCTGGTGCCGCGCCCACAGTCTCAAGACTGCATGGTCTGCTCCCGAGGTTTGAACAAGGGCACAAGTGAACATGGTCACTCTTGCTGGAGCGATGCAGCACACACTGACAAGACAACACTATACGGCATGCACAATACATTCGCAGCCTGCACAAACGCAGCCAACTAAGCAGCAGCATCCACCGTCCGTGCAATCGCGCTGGCCATGCAGTTGCCTTGCGCATTCGCCACACAGTCGTTTGCACATTGCACCTTGCTACTGCTGTTGCTGCTGCCATGTATGCATTGTGCTTGTTCCAGGCTATGGCTCCTACACCACCATGAACGACTGCCTGCACCCTGAGAGCGTAGAGAGCGCCCAGGTCCCAGGTGAGGGCACTTCCTGCAGCAATGGCGCAGCATTGGCGCAGCAGGCAGCGGCAGACAGCAGCAACTCGGCAGGAGCAGCTAGGCATGTTGACGTGAGCAGGACCGCCGTAGCGCGAGCGCTAGCAACAGAAGCAGTAGCACACTCAGCTCAGTGTGTGCACGCCAGCAGGCTCAGGACCCGCTCAGCAATAGCAGCAGCAACAACAGCAGCAACAAACCCATACATCTTGAATGCCTGCTGGGCTTGGGCCCTCTGCACCAGCCACCTCACCAAGCGAGAAAGGAGGTACCAGCTGCAGCCACCTTCAGAAAGCGCTCTGTCCACCCTCACCACCCTGACTACCTTTACGCCCAAGGGCCAAGGTATCCTGTGCTTGCTAAAGGCAATGGTTTGCAGAGGCCTGACCTAGTGCTGGCACCATTCCCTTCCTACCAGGTGCCGCTTCAAGTCCGTCTCAGCCTGGCAACACCGACAGTGCACCGAGCGTCGGCGTGGGCAGGACCTCGCCCTCCACCGCCACGCCCTCCTCCCCGTCCTCCAACACCTCCCCGACCTCCCCCACCTCCGGCGTCGTCATCGTCCCGGGCACTGTGCCCATCAGGGGCAACAGCTGCTGGCTCCTTGAGCGCGACTGGCCCATCAGGACGTGCAAGTACCACGTGGACAACTGCACGAACCTGACGCTGGCTGAGGTGGGTTCAGGTTTCAGCCAAGGGTTCTACAGGGGCTCTGATTTGGTGGTGGAGGTTGTTTAGGTGAAAGTTTGCCCCTAGCAATGAGTTGAGAGGAAAGGTTTTCTCATGGTCTACAACAAGCTGCCTGCACACAGAACTCAATTGCAAGGAGGTGGCAGGTACGTCGCTGCGTTCTGCAATGCTGACTAGCCCATGAGCTCACTCTGACCAGCTTCTGTGCCCTGCTTTGCTGTGTGATTCGTCCTTCCCCCCAGTCCCAAGAGTGCATGCTGTGCAAGAAAGGTGAGTCGTCCACCTGCTTGGCATGGGTTGCAGCTGCTGTAAAACATGCCTGTTCATTGCTTGCTGAATTGGGGGGCAGGCAACGCTTTACACCCTCTGCCCGCCTTTCTTTCGTCCTGCACCTCCACTTATCCTCACCCAACTTGCCCACTGCACCGTCCCCGCCGCTTCTCACAGGTTACGGAGCCTATGCCAGCCAGGGCGAGTGCGAGGTCCCGCCCCTGCGCGCTGGCCTCTACGACAGCGCCTCCGCCCCGCCCGTCGGCGCCGGCGCCGCGCCCACGTCTGTCGACCCCTCGACCTACCCCTCGCCATCGTCCCCCACGCCCGCCACCTGCTCGCCCGCCATCCAGGCCTGGCTGTGGGGCCGCGTTGGCAACGCCTCCAGCCCTTGCCCCCACCTGCAACCCGCCTGGCGCTGGGAGGACCCCCTGGCCTGGGGTGCGGCAGGTGTTCCCGCCCCTAACACCTCCGTCACGCTGCCCCCCAACGTCCGCATGCTCATCACGCAGTGCTCATTCGCCTCCTCCGGCTCCGCCTCCTTTGCCTCCATCACCATCCCCGCCAGCTCAACACTGGTGTTTGACGACGCGGCGCTGTCGCTGATGGTTGGGATCATTTCGGTTCAGGGCAACCTGAGTGCGGGAGGTCCTAACTGCCGCCTGCAGTCCAAGCTGGCAATCACCTTCTCGCCGCTGCCGGGCGTGGACGTTGGAAGCATGGGTGAGTGGGTAGCAAAAACACAGATGTGATGTTGGGTTTCCACTCCGCAACTCGGGGCATCCACATTGGAAGCATGGGTGAGGTGAGAGGGCCTCCCACTTCAGGCATCCAGAGAGCAGTTGGCCTGTTAAGTAATTGCGGCTCCAGCCCATATCCTCTCTGCTCTCATCCCCTCTGCCGCTGCCTGTTCACCACAGACTTTCAGGTCGCCCCTACAGCAATGCACTGTGCCCATTTCAAGCTCACCTGGACCACCTTCTACGAAACCCCTTGCTGCCTTCCCTCCCCTCCCCCTTAACCTCATCATAACAGGCATCCAAGCCGCTCCCACAGGCCAGCTGGACCTGTATGGTGCACATTTCAAGTTTACCTGAACCACCTGTCACTCATTGCCCCCAAGCCCCTCACCCCTCCGTCTCTCCAAGCTGAGCCTGCATGGTGCATATCTCATGTTCACCCAGGCCACTCAAACAGGCAGCCCCTCGCTCCTCTTCCCTCTCACTCTGCCTGATCCCAACCTGCCTTATCAACACAGGCATCCAGGTCGGCCCTACAGGCCAGCTTGACCTGCATGGTGCACAGTTCAAGCCCACCTGGACCCGCCTGTCCGCGACGGTGTCGCCCGGTAACAACTGGGTTTCGTTGCAGGATCCGGTCAACTGGCAGCCTGGGCAGCTGGTCGTGGTGATGACCAGCATATGGAGGGATGAGTACACCAACCAGAACGAGGTGGTTACGGTCAGCAGTGTGGCGGCTGACGGCAAGACAGTGGTGTTTAAGGAGAGCTTTCAGGTGAGTGGCACGCGGGGACGTGAGTTTGGAGGGCGAAGGCTGGAGGTTCTGTGGAGAGCAGTAGTAGTGGTGGTGGCACTGTTGACAGTGCAGGCAAGATGGTGCACGGCCTTAAGTTCCAACTTGCTGACCAGAGCCGCCTTCTGGCTCTCCTGCCCCGTTCTTGCCCCCACAATTCATGCAGAACTCGCGCTCATAGTATTCTTCCCCTCCCGCCCCCTGCCCGCTGCCCGCCCCGCTCCGCAGTTCGTGCACTACTCGGGCCCCGAGTACCAGACGGAGGTGGCGCTGCTGTCGCGCAACATCCTGCTGCAGAGCAGCGCCGATGTCGAGGGCACCTGGCGCGGCGGCATGGTGCGCATCCGCGGCCAGGGCCGGCTCCAGGGCGTACTGGCGTACCGCCTGGGCCAGTACAACAGCCTGGGGGCGTACCCGATCCACTGGCACATGGTGCCACCTGCGCCCTCGGGCGCCAACTACGCGCACGACTGCGCCGTCTTCCGCTCCTTCTACCGCTGCTTCGTGGTGCACGGTCCGACGCCGACGGTGCTCCTGGACAACGTTGCCTTCCACGCCCAGGGCAACTGCTTCTACCTCGAGGACGGGGTGGAGGAGTACAACTGGCTGGAGCACAACCTGGCTGCGTTCGTGCATGTGATCGGGAACCCAGCTGGTGGCCCATCGCAGACGGGTACTACACACTACCAGGCGCCGAACCTGGCGCACCCGGCGGACGCAGCGGCGTCAGCGTTCTACGCCGCCAATGCCAACAATGCGTTTGTCAACAACGCCGCCAGCGGCGGTGAGGAGGAGACGAGAAGGGGAGGGTGAGGGGAGGGGAGGGGAGAGGCAGGAAAGGGCGAGGGCAATTGGAGGGGAGGGCAGGGGAGGGGAGGGGAAGGGGGTTGGAGGAGAGGGCAGCGGACGTGCTGCTGGGGCAGCCTGTGCAGTTGCAGGTTGCAGGTCAAGAAATGTGTGATTGCAGGGTTTTGCGGCCCCATCCAACTTGACTCACGACGCCCTCACCTTCCACAGGTTGGGCTGGACCCAGATGCAACTGCCTGCATACGCTCCACATGCCTCTCTTCTGTGATGCCCATGCCTACGCTCAGCGCCCAGCGGGTCACACTTTCCTGCAACCTGTGCCTCAGGGCGTGTGACCTAACCGTACCAACCTCACCTTGAATGATGCCCACCATTACCAGGTTGGGCCGACTTCAGCTTTCCCTGCCCGGACAAGCTCTCCGCCTCCCCCCCTCTCTTGATGCCTGTGCCCGTGCTGATCAGTCATTTGTGAATGCCCACATTCTTCATGTGCAGGTTGGGCCGGCTTCAGCTTCCCCTGCCTGGATGCCCCAATCGGCGAGTACAGGGCCATGACCAGTATCTCACCCTGCACCCGCCCGTGAGTATATGCCCTGTGCCAATGACCAGCACCTCACCTTGCAACCGCCTGTGGGTGCATGCACTGTGCCCTTGGGGCACCCTGTGAGACAGGCTGTGACGTGGCCTACTCATGAGTCCTAGCTAGGCCATCGAAATAGGGCGCTTTGTCCATTTGAGGAACCCTTGCAAGAAAGCCATCTGTGCTGGGAAACGGCTAGCGCACCTACCTTTTCGTTGAGTGACAAGGAGATGTGCAGCAGCAGCATGCCGCACACGGTGCCAGCTGCCAGCCAGTACTCGGGGCAAAGAGGGGCGTAGGGTCATAGCCTTTCTTCTTCCTCTGTTACAGAGGCGTGGCGCCCAGCAGCAGAACTGCCCACAATACCTGTGTGCACCCTACCCATCGTAAAACTGTGCGCAGGCTGCAGCAGTTCACCGGCAACACCGTGCACTCCTCTGGGTACTTCTACATCATGGCAGGAGGTGAGGGGCCTTGCAGCGGGGGCTTTGAAGGAGGATCAGGGGTTGCAGGGCGGGTGTTAAAAGTGACGTGAGAGGGCTGTTGAGGCTGAAGTGCGGGCAGGGCAATGGATCCAGGGCCGCGCCATGCAAAACTCTGGCTGTATTTTCTTCACCGAGAGGGGGCAGCCGAGGTTGATCCTGGAGGACAGTGGTGGCTGGGTTATGGCTCCAGGGCCACACCGTGCATTCCTCTGCCTACATTGCAGGAGAGAGGGGGCACCCAAGGCTGAGGTTGGGGAGCGTCAGGTGGCAGGGAAAGGATAGAAGCGCCTCACCTGACTCCTTGCTTGCTCTCCCCCCTTCTTTGGCTCCTATCCAGGCCTCTACTTTGGCGGCAAGCTGTGGTATGACTCCAACGGCAGCATGGTGTACAACTCAGGGCGGTGGGGGAGGGACACGAAGGACAACTCGGGGAATCCGGCGTACCATGTCTTGACAAACAACAAGGTGGGGTCGTGTTGAAGAAGGGAGTAGGATTCACGGAGGTGGGCGAAGGACACGAAGGACGACTTGGCTGGTGTACGATGTGTGAGCGGAAAACAACAAGGCGGGGTTGTCATCAGAGGTTGGTGCGCAGCTTTGGGCATTGGGCGAGGAATATAAGCATTGAAGATGACTCAGGGAGGCAGGTGTACCATATCTTCAGGAAAGACCAGGTGGGGCCATAATCACTATGACTGCAGGAGTGTTTGATCAACCACAGGCGCAATGCGTCTCTAGCGTCTCCATGAGCAGCTCCGTCGCGAATGTACCAGCCTGTGTTTATGAACACATGTTGATTGCCGTGTTGCTTAATGGCATGACAAATTCGAGAAGCCTGTGTGTCTTGCCCATGTCCTGCTTTCCTGCAGTGCCCATGTACCACATACCTGTAATCAACAGGTGGATATGGTTTGAAATGAAGAATTATCATTTCAGCCCATATTCACATATAAGCTGTTGTGCCTTGCACCCCTCACCCTGTCCCTGCAGGCGTGGCTTGCCCAGTGGGGCATCTCCCACTGGGGTAACCGGGTTATCGTGAACAACTGGGAGAACCATGACTGCACACGGGGCGCAAACGGTGAGGGCAAGGGGAAAGGAGACCAGGGAGCGGAGGGGGGAAGCAGGCAGATGGGGACGAGGGTGTAAGAAGGGATACCCTCGCAACGCCAACAGCTTCGTCAGGCCCTTGATTTCTTCCGTTGTTTGCTGCTGCTGCTGCTGCTGCTGCTGCTGCCGCTGCCAACCGCTCGCACGCTACCTCGCTGTTCCCTGCGGCAGTGTTCGGCGACGCAAGGATCACCAACGCTGTGTTCAACGGCAAGAGGTGAGGCTCAATTGACTGTGCTGAGGGTACCTTGTGACGTTCCTGTCAACCCATGGACTGTACATTGTGACTGTACATACCGCTATGCCCCATTCCCCTGCACCCTCACGACTTTCGCTCCTCCGCCCCATCCCCTGCCCTCGGTCTGTCAGTGGCAACAGCTGGTCTATGTTCCCTCTGTCGGTATGGGACCTGGACCCTATCGCAGGCTTCAGGTGGTGAGTTCGTTGATCAACATGTGGTTGATTTGTTTGTGTAGATGTTGGAGGGCGCACCACATAGAGCAAGGCTATTGCAGCTCAGAGCTTCCTATGGTATGCCAACGTTTGCTCCTCTCCCCACCACATGCGTGCCTCTACCCTGAAGCCCCAAAACCCTGAAACCCTGAACCCTTTTCCTTGCGTGTGTGGCCAGGTACGACACCTCCGTGCGCACCATCCTAGCCAACATCACCTTCAGGAACTGGGACTACCAGGTGGGGGCTGGGTAGCTAGCAACGTGCATGCATTTCCCATAGCTCAATGGCCGGCTGTTGTGCTGTCTGCACCTGCACATTGTGCTGTGAGCTTTTGCAGAAGGTCCCTGACAATGCCCAAATGCCAGCGCTTGCAGCCAGCAAACATGGATGACAAAGGAAGCATATGGAGTGGGTTTGCACATATGCTTGACCCAGGACTCTGAAAACACACTTCTGTGTCTGAACCAATTCACTTGCACAACAGCGTGTGCCCTATATCACTGCCTGGGCTGCCCGGCCCTCATCCTGGTGCCCCACCTGCCTGCCCTGTAACTTGTGCTAAACTGTCCCTCCCTCCCTTTTCTCCTCCCCTTAGCCCCATTCACTCACCAGCATACACCCTGCTTCACTCACCCCTTCAACTACGCCCTTCCTTCCCCGCCTTCCTCACCCCTTCCCCATCCCCCTCGGCTGCACAGCCCAATCTGCCATACAGCCTCCGCCCAGCCATCTGGGCGTCGATGGAGCAAAGCGATGAGTTCAAGCCACAGTACATCTCAGCCAGCACCAGCATCACCTACCAGGTACTTGGGGTTACTGGTGAGCAGCTTTGGATGACCTGTGTATCTTTGTGTATCTGTGAAACTGCTTAAGTGGAGGTTGAGGTCGAGGAAAGGACAGGTTTGAAAAAGGCACTGGTGTACAGCGGACTGACGAAAGAATGCGCGCAGCGTTTCCTTCTCCCATTTTGTTGCCCGTCATCAACCCTTGTCCCACCCTATTGCCTGCATCACAGAATGTTGACTTTCGCGCCTTCCTCCGCCACCCTCCCATGGACACCGGCGCCTCCCGCTTCTTCAACTGGGTGGATTGGGACGGCAGTGCGACGCTGCGTGGCCGCCCCACGGTGGTGGGGTCGTACCCCTCCTGGTGGCAGCTGGACGGAAGCTGCCAGACAGAGCCCAGCTCGGGTGTGTGGATGTGTGACTGGCAGCCGTGGCGCACGGTCGCCAGGCTGGATGTGCACGTCGACGGCTACACCTCGCAGGTGAGACCCTGAAACCTCAAACCCCTGGTTACCCAGAGCCTTGATCCACCAGCCCACTCTTTCTGTCCAGGGCAGCCTGCCCACTCTTATGCACGCTGGAGGCGCCCCTCGCTCTGTAGCAGACGCCTTCACCCTTCCCTCACACCCTCCCCGCCCACCCCACACATCCTCCCAAACCTGTACCGCATGCAGTACGGCACAGGCACTGCGTTCGCCCCCGGCCCCGCCAACTACATGGGCTACGTCGCACAGTTTGGCTACCGAGGCGCCTCCAACCGCTCCATGATCATCACCCGCAATGAGGGCTTCTCTGGTGTCACTGGCACAGGCGGCTGGTACATGCACATGAGCCAGGGAGTGACGCCGTTCCTTAGAGTGTGGGTGTCGCAGATCCCGCCCGCCACCACCATCGTATTTGCCACGCGGTACCCAGCAGGCGAGCGGGGTGGGGGAGGGCGGGGAGGAGAGGATGGAGAAGCGAGGAAGGAAGCAAAGGAAAGCTTGTACCCCTACTGGGCGTGCGTTTGCCCAACGCTGTTTGCAGTAGGAGTGAGTGGCACCACACCTTTGGCTGACGGAGTGGCGGTGATGCTGCTCCTGCAGCAGTTTGTTGGCGAGGCCCAGAGCTCTGTTCTTATCTGCTTCACCTATTTCCCGCCCATCAGCGTGCAGCTGTACCATACACCTGTTCCGCTCCCTCCCTGCTCCTGAAAACCTTGGGCCACACGTTCAGGCACCACCTTCAGCATTAGCCGCAACTTCGAATTCTTCTCTTCAATGAGCGTGCAGCTGTACCAGGCCTCCTCCCTGGCCAGCATGCTGTCCGGCAACGGCGAGAGCTATTTCTTCGACGGCAAGCACCTTTTTATTAAGATGACCGATCCAGGTAAGGTGGCATGTGAAGGTTATCAAGGCAGCATGGTAGGGTGAGCACGGTGGCATGGAAAGCAGGCAGGCCACCTGTGGCATGAGGGCGCTACATGGGCTCGAAAGACCCCTACTTGAAGTCATAAGTGGCATTAGCAAGCCGCGTACCTGGCAGAACCTTTGCACAGTTTTGAGGGGCTCCGCTTCGGGGCAGCCCACTCCCCTCAACGTTGTTGTCCCTGTTCACAGTATCTCCCTCCTCCCTACGCCCTGCTCTGCACACAGGCGACAGCAGCATCCCGGCGCCCTGGACTGTCGGCAACGTCACCGTGTGGGGCGTGCGCTACTTCTCCATGTCCTATGACATCAAGACCACCAACCTCAACTGCCCAACGGCAAGCACAGGCGGCAGCTTCTGCCCTATGCAGGTGAGGGGGCTGGCAGCTTCTGCCTATTGTGCAGGCGGCAGCTGCTTGGCAGCTTCTGCCACGGGCTGGTGAGGGGGGTGGCAGATGAAGCAGAGTGGTAGCAGATCAGCAGTAGGTCGCCTGCATGGTTGAGGTAGCAGCTTCTTACGAATACAAGGACGATCGGAGTTGCCAGTGGAATAAATGGAGCGGGAACTGGTGAGAGTGGGACGTTCAAAGAGGGGTGGGGAGCAGGTCTCATTCTTGCCCACCTTCAACCCCATACTCCATACCTGCTGGGGCGCTCCCCTCAATACGGCGTACGCCCACAACTCACCTCTCCCCTACGACCCACTTCCGCCACAACCTGTAGGACGCTTGGGATGACATCCCCGACTTCCTGCCCGCCTTCAACCCCTGGTCCGCTCCGTACTGCTGGGACGTACCACCTGATGCCCAGTACACCTGCGACCAGCAGAGCGCATGGGGCAAGTGCGGCAACAGCATGATGCTGACCAACCTCAGCCCGCTGGCGCAGCCCATTGGCAGCTTCTGCGCCAAGAAGTGTGGTCGCTGCCAGACGGGGCAGACCTACTGTCTGGATGTTGTGCCGCCTGGCTCAGGTGTGAAGGGTCATCCTTTCAGGGGGCCTTTGTGGTGTGGGAAGGGTCTGCAGGGCGTTGTGTGGTCGTGCCCCTTGGCTTGGTGTTGTGGCCGCCCTGCTTTGAGGGCAGGACGTGTGGAGAGTGCGGGAAAGTGTATGGGGTTTAGCGCTAGGGTAGGGGGCGCGCCTGCTGGTTGTCATGCTTGCTGGCTTGGGTGCACAGGTGCTTGGACTGCGTGTTCAGTCTGTCAGGAGGGCTGCTTTCTACCTTGCAGCACAAATTCCCGTTCAAGACATGCTCTGATGCCTTTCACCCCACAGGCACATACGACTGCAACCAGCGGCTGTGGGCTGGGGAGTGCTACGGCACGAGCCTGCGCTCTGGCGGCTGGTGCAACCAGACTTGCGGCGTGTGCAGCGGCCGCACCCCCTGCATCGAGCGGGTGCCCACCGGTGAGTACCATGCAGCAGGCTCTCAGGGTCACGTGGCAGGCTCAGCTCAGGGTCATGAGCAAGCTAAGCTCAGAACATGCGGCGGGCTCAGCTCAATCTGAGCACACCACCAGCAGGATTTAGCAGCAACCTTTCCTTAATTTATTCTGTCGTGTGTTGACCGTACCACCTTCCCCATTATCGTTCTTGCATCTGTCACTCCCCAGTATGCCGTCCCTTGTCAGGTATGGAATATTTGTTTACCTGTGAAGTTCGGCACTCTTTTCATTTGATTTGCACCTTTCGGGCATGCAAGCGCTGCTTGAGTGCCCCTATTCATGTGCACAAGCGCCTGCCCTGCCCCTCTGCCTCCCCCGCCCCTCTTCACGCAGACGGCTACAGCTGTGCGCAGCGCCTGTCCTGGGGCAGCTGCAGCCAGAGCTGGATGGTCACCGGCCATTGGTGCGACGTCACCTGCGGCCGCTGCAAACCCTGCACAGACACGGTGCCCTCAGGTGCGGCCTCCCACTGCAGCTTCAGCCTGCGCGTTGTGATCACAACCTGCACTCAACACAATAAGTGCAGATGTTGGGTTTCGGACTGTTCCTCCTGTGCCTCTTTCCAGCCCTAGTTGGGGTTTCCATCCCTGCGTGTTTCTCAACGTGCTGCTCGTAGACTGCAGCTGCCTTTGCTCGCTATCTGGTCTTTATAGACAGCTGTTTCAATGACAACTGCTGATCAATAACGGGGTAGCTACTACATTAAGTGAGACCAGCTACAGCTGCTGCCTGCCATTCCTTACACACCGTGTGCTGCTGTTGTGCTGCAGATGGGGTGAGCTGCGCCCAGCGCTACACCTGGGGCAACTGCAATCAGGCGTAAGTCACCACAAGCAAGGCACCTTGTCAACGCACACTGTCAACAGGCGGTATTATTTAGAGCACAGGAACTCAGTGCTGCAGCAGCTGCCCAATATCGCCCTGTATGCACCTCCACACGCCTCAGAGCTGCCTGACCTTCCTTGCTTTCTGGGTCTGAGCATCGCGTGCCCTGCTCTGCTTGCTGCGATTGCAGGTGGATGGTGAGCGGCGGCTACTGCAATGCCACCTGCGGCAGGTGCTGAGGCCTGCCGCAAGACAGGCTACAAATCATTTTGTAAAGCCTGTGTGATCTTATATGCGACCTCGTGTTGGTCCTGTTACCTAAAGCGTGCTGCTTTCTGAGCCTGTGATCACGTGTGTATTGTGTGCATTGATTCTCTGTCCTGCCCGTTTGCTTTCTTGTGCCCCTTCTCACAGCAAGTCTGTGTGCTTGGCGCTTGCGATATTCTGTTACATACCAGACTGTGTGTGACTCAGCAGCGGAAAACGTTAGCGGTAAAAAACGCCGTGTGTGCCTTGTTGCCCCCCTATCGCCGCATGGCTGCATGGCGCCCCTCCACGATATCGTGCGTCATGAACTCAGAGTCCTCATGCAGCATTAGGCCACCCCCTCCACCCTGCTGCATCATGGGCCCCAGCATCTCCGTATCCTCATACACCCCCAACCCCAGAGGTGGTGGGGCAGCCAGGTGCGAGGGCCCCGCATGGCCCACTCCAGCCATCAGAGACGGCATGCCATACTCAGTGTCTTCATGTACCAGAAAGGAGGAGTTGGAGGGGGCGAAGGCTACAGGCGGGGCGGCTGGGGGCGGGGCAGGGCGGCAGCTGGACCTGCCCATGTTGGCCAGCCGACAGATCTCCATGGCTGAGATTGACTTGGCGGCGGCCTGGCTGCCGCTCAGCAGCCCCTGCGCAAATCAGCATCCAGCAGCAGGAGCAGCAGGGGCGCGACATCAGATGGAATGAGTGTTTTACACATGCTCTGCACTTGCGAGTGTGTCAACACATCTGCCGTTCTTCAAAACAACCCCATCCCTGGTCTCTGATCAGCACATCGCACACTGTCAGCTTGTCACCAAAGAGCCTCTTGTGTTGCATCTTACCAACTGGTTGATCTTCCCCCAATTTGAAAGCCGATTTGAATGAAACTTTGACATTCAGCACTCCTGAGGCTCAACATAACATCTCACCTTTGAGCCGCCCCTGAGCTTGTCTTCATGCGGCAGTTGGTCACAGAACATGTCGTTCAGAGCCTCAAACGCAGCACGGGTGCTGATGGTGATGGTAGGCTCCGACATCTGATGACACGCAGGGGCTCCATAGCTACCCACATTCCCAGGAGCGTCAACCACAGCGTGCATGAGCTGTGACGGCAGCCTCGCGCCCCCAGGCTCTGCTGCTGCTTGTGCTGGTACGGACGCTTGCCTGCCACGCTGTGCCGCCATCCCTTGCTCGACGGGCCTTGCTGTGGCATGCTGCTTTGCTGCCGGCCGCGCTTCCGTCGCCGCCTGCCCTGCCGCTGCCTGCCCTGCACCCCTGCCTCCATGGTCAAGGCTGTCACTGAACAGGTCGTTCAGCAGGTCAAATGCGGCCTTGGTGGAGATCGTCACATTGGGGTCAAACGCACAGTCGACCACAGCGCCGCTAGAAGTCGCCGCTGCTTCAAAACCAGGTTGACAGCTGGTTGACGCTGCTGCCGCCGGTGCCGGCAGCTGTGCACCCTCGGCCACGCTGCTGCCGACCCTTGGCCTGAGCCCGCGGGGTGCCTCGGAGGCAGCCGGGGGGAGCGCAGGCGCGGCCAGTGTCGATGCAACCACAGCAGGGGCAGGTACACGCGCATGTGCAGGTGCAGATGCGGTAGACGGGTGTGGCTCTGATGGCTGGGGTGCCAGGGGCCTGCGGCCAGTGCCTGCCTGCGAGCTGCGGCTCCTGCCGCCAAGCGGAGCCAAGGTCGGAGCTGAGGCGCCGCTGGACGTCGATGCCTCCAGCCTGCTACCCCGATCGCTGCCCAGGGGCTGCAGGGACCGCTGCCTGTCCGCCCCTGCCCCAACCCCTGGCCCCAGCCCCACGCCTGCCCCTCCCACTAGCTGCAGTGCCCCCTGTCGCCCCGGCCCCACCCCTGCCACTGCTGCTGCCCCCATCCCTGTCCCGGCGCCTTCCCCTCCCAGCGGCTGCAGCGCCCTCTGTTTCTTGTGCACTGTGCCTGCTGCACTCGCGTCCACCCCCTGACCCACCCCTGACCCTACCCCTGAGCCAGACAGCAACGGCACTGTGGGGCGTGCTGCTAGCCCCCCCGCAGGCGCACACACCGACAACGGCGCTGCCGCTGCCGCTGCCATAGACCCTGCTGCTGCTGCTGCTGCTGGCGTTTGAGGTGCAGGCATGGAGCCTGCGGTCTGCGCAAGGGCGACCCGTGCCTTCTTCTCGGGCCCTGCGGCCGGCGTCGACTCAGCCTTGCGCCCCCCTTGAGCCATCAGAGCCGCCGCCCTCGCCTCCTCAAACGACTGCTCCCGCCCACTGGCCGCCACAAGCAGCTTGGCGTCAAAGCCCAGCGCCACAGCAGAGGCCTTCTTCCCGTCTGCCGCCTCATCCTCCCTCGCCAATGGGCCCCCCGCCGTCGCCGCCGCCGCTGACGCAGCCCCGGCCGGCGCTGGTGTTGCGGCCGACGGGGCGGCAGCGGGTGTTGGGGCAAGGGTGAGGGCAGGGGCTGGGGCAGGGGTGGAGATCGCCCCGGGGCGGGAGTGACCGCTGCCTAGCGGCTGCTGCTGCACACCCGGCTGCAGACCGCTTGCAGGCGCCAGCGGATGGTCAAAGATGGAGCGCTGCAGCGCCCTTTCACCCGCCCGCTGAGCCGCTGGCTGCGGCACCTCGTCATCAGCAAACTCATCGTCCACACAGATGTCCAGCTTCCCCGCAGCCGAGGGCGTAGCATCAGGGGCAAAGCCCGGGCCCTGGGGCATCGGGAGGCGGGCTGTTGTCCAGATGCTGGGTTGCTCGCTGTTCTCCTTGTGGGTCAGGCTGTAGGGCTTGAGCTCCCTTGCGCTGCTCTGCGCCTGTGCTAGGACAAGGGATGAGGGGTGTGCATGAGTCTAACAGCTTAGGGCAGCTGTTCAGTGTGTACCATTGCAGCGCCCCAAGGGCTGTGTTCGAGGCACCACCACCCTGGCTGCTTGCCCAGCCCCATTTGCCCCCCCCCTGCCCTGCCCCGTCACCCTCCCACTGCTCTGCCCTCACCTGGTGGGGCAGTCCGAGGAAGCCCAGTGCAGGCACCGGCGTTCTTCCCTTGAACTCATCGTCCACTGTGATGGGCAGCGGCTGATGCGGCAACCTCTGCCCCGACAGGTTTGGAAGGCCAGAGGCGCCGTTAGGCCTTGCCAAGCCTGGTAGAGGCAGCCTGGTGGGCAGCGCCGGTGCCAGCCCAACACCCTGTGCTCCCGACACGCCGCTGAGCGCCTGTGCGTGCCGCCCTGCCATGCCACTGCTGGTGCCAGGGTTGTGTGCTGACAGCGCCGCCTGTGGGCGGAGGCTGGCAAAGGAGGTACGGCCCTCGCCGGGCGCGCCTGCCACCTGCAGCAGCCCCTCCTCCTGTATCTTGCGCTGGATGCGCTGCGCCTGTGATGGACCGATGCAGCAGCAGTTGGCAGGTCAGTCCGGGATTGGGCGGTGAGTCAGGGGGGTGCGAGGTAAGTCATGCTGTGCCAGGTCGGTGGGGGGTGGCAGGTCAGTCAGAAGGCTGGGTGGCCAGTCAATCGACAACAAGCTGTTGAGTGGAGAATGCTTCAGCATGTAGCCAGAGGGTCAACAGTGCGTCTCTGTCCATCCGGAGGCCCGCTGTGCCTGTCTTGCGCTGTTGATCACCGGCAGACGATGGCCTCGGTTGCAGCTGCAGCTGACTGCCCTGCGCACCATGCGGGTTTGGAAGGCCACGTACTTCTGCTTGAGGCGATCCAGGGGCTTGGCACACCTGCAGCCCAACCGACCGCAACAGCAGCGCCACAAAGTATGCATACACGACATATGATTGGAATTGTGCTTCCAACATGCTTGGCTTTGAGTGCGTTCCTGTGTGTGTGTGTGTGCCCTGCTGCCTCCACACCCCAGCATGATAAATAACCCCCCATTTCCTGACGTCACTGCTGGATCAAGGGCGTCCCTCTGCCTCGCCATGCCCACACGTGCCCACACCTGCCAATGCCCTCCTGGTACACCACATCCGCAGCGGCGCAGTTGCCCTTGAGCTCATAGTGAGTGGCATGCGCCTCGTAGAACAGCGCATACTCATGGCCAATCTGCTTGTCCTGTGAGTTGTTGCAGTTGTAGACGAGGGCGTGGCGGTATGATAAGAAGTGTGGCCGGTCCGGAGCACATGAGTGTGGGCTGAAGCTGCCATGAGCTCATGTGTGTCAAAAGTGTTTTTGATGGTTAACAACGTTGATGCTCACCCTCAAGTAGAAGAAGACGTCTGATGGGTCGGAAAGGCAGTCTGCCTGCAAGGTGCATGTGAAGATGTGTTTTATCAGCAAGGAGCCCTGGCGTTGCCCACCACAATGACATGATTCGCGCCACATGCCACGCAGTGCCATAGGACGACTCACGTACTGAATCCAGAGCCGCAGGTAGCGCACGTCAGGGTAGTACTTGGAGCCAAGCGAGGCCAGCGCATGCGTGCACTTCTCTATTGTCTCCTGCAGCTGCGCCTTGCTGCCACCCCCCAGGTGCTCCTGCGTCCACTTGACGAGCCTGTGCAAGGAGGTGACAAGTCTACTGCTGAAGGCCCTGGTTCTTGTTACGATGTCAATGACATGGTCATGCATGCAACCACGCAACTGCTCCACCTCCATGTTGCATGTGCACCAAGGCGCTGACCTCAGCCACGGTTCCAAGGGGTCGTCACCGTTGTATTCACGAATGTCTCGCTCCAGCTCCCTGCGTCGCATGGCTTGCACCCCGTCAGATGTGCCGCACGGCTAATCTGAGGCTGCTGCAGCAGCAACGCACCGGCGCTTTGCAAGGTTCGCCTGCTTGGTAGCGCTGTCGGCAGCGTCATGCACGTCGCTCAGTGCTGCCTTGGTGCGTCCCGTCCTGACCGGACGCGCGTTCTCCTTGCAGGCCTCCCAATCCATCGCACGTCGTCTGGGCCTGACACCACCTGACGCATGCAAGTCGTGATTTCGGACGGTGTGGGACACTGCTTTATTTGCTGCAAGTAATTGCTTGTGCAAAATTGCAGGTGCACTGATCTTGTCCATATCTATTGTACATAGGAGAAGAATTGCATTGTTGCACAAAAATAATCAGGAATGTCACAGAGTACCAGCTATCTATCTATCACTGAAGGCTGTTGCCCGAAGCACCTCCAGCCACTGCCTAGCTGCTGTTCTGTGTGGTCTGCACCCTGCAATGGCTGGCTATTGCGCTGCAGTCCCTCCAGTTTGGCCATCCTGTGCAGTGGGCCAGCAGCGCAGCAGCAGTTTGACATGGTGTGTGGCCAGCGCCTTGCCTTTCCCTGGTGCTGATGACAAGCCCTTGCAGCCACACAGCCACCCCAGACTGCAAGGCTGCCGCAATGCTCGTGCAACGGATACTGCAAGCCATCACATGTATGACGCGGGAGCAGTGAAGCAGCTAGCTCAGAAGCACCAATCTGACTGGACCCTGGAGGACACTCTGCGTGCACAGCTGCAGCCCTGCCAACCCACTCACAAGCGGTGGTGCTAGGCTGGAGGTGAGCTCTAGCTGCTGTTTGAGTGCTGTCTTGAGTTCCAGGAACTCGGTTCGCAACGAGTCCACTTCCGTGTTCAGCGTGTTCCGCAGGTCAGTGATTTCCTGTGGGCACATTGCAGGCAAGCACCTCAAGTAAGCTGCTGCTGCTGGTCAGTAGGACTGGGTGACCTGGATGCCATGTGCACTGCACTGCACGTTGAGCAGCACCGCACTGTCTCGCATGCATGGCAGAACCAGCAGCAGCATCACAGATTGCCGAGCTACTCACCCCCCGAAATGACTTCACTTGCCCATCCAGCTTGGTGCGCCACTCTGTCAGCTCCTTCTTCAGCGTCTGCACCTTGGTCAACAGCTCTGTCTTTTGCTCGGCCAGCTTGGCCAGATGCTCCGACTCAACCTTGATGTCCGTAGCGAGCTCTGCATTTCCTGACGCCTGCGCGCCCTGCGCATAGCAGTGTGCGTGCATGCCAGCCATGTAAGCGTGTGCTGCACTTCGATTTCGAAGGTAGCACGCTGGCTGGTTTTCGCACCTGCGTCGTTCCCGCGCTTGGCATGGCTTGCTTGGGGGGCTGGAAGGCACGGCGAGCTGGGAATGCCAGCCAGCAACGCTGAGGGTTCACACTCGCTTCATACCAGAAACTCGTTACAAAACAAGAGCACAAATGGTGCCCCTTGAAAAATATGCCAGCTAAGTGTACACACAGCAATGAGCTGTGACCATTCATCGGTAAATCCTGATGCGCACTTTGAAGCACTCTTCTGTCTTGTCCTCCTCATCATTCACAAACACCAGCACGTCCAGGATGCCGGTCGTGGCAGCACGTGCGTCGAAGGTGAGGCCCAGCGGCCGTGTGGCACCCGCTGGCAGCTGCAGGCGCTGTGGCGTGAAGTGCACCAGCCATGGCTGGTTGGAGCGCAGCGTGAAGGTGCGGTACGACTGGTACGGGTTGGTGTACATGATCTTCTTGTTGCCAACAGTCCCGCAGGGAACCTCCACCTCAAAGGTCCTGCAGCACCACAGAGCAGCAGACAACAGGTGGAGCCGTCAATAGATTAGGAGCGTGGATCTGCCCACTCTATGCGGATAGGTTTGTTGCAGGCAATCGCTTTGCCGATTTCCCGGCTGCTGCTGCTGCATTGAGCAGCAGTACGCTTCCCCCGCGAGCCGCACCTGGTGATGAGCGGTCCTTG
This sequence comes from Chlamydomonas urium, assembly GCA_039880955.1. Taxonomy (NCBI): domain Eukaryota; kingdom Viridiplantae; phylum Chlorophyta; class Chlorophyceae; order Chlamydomonadales; family Chlamydomonadaceae; genus Chlamydomonas; species Chlamydomonas urium. The sequence goes on along the minus strand of JAWZTI010000188.1, from coordinate 5,658 downwards.
CGCCTCTGCTGACACGATGAGTGCGTACACCAGCTCCCGCGTCTCGCTGTCCACCAGGTGCACCTGTGTGCATGTGCAGCAGGGGCAAGCACGCCGTCAACGCCACAACACCCTCAGACTTGATAGCAGGCACGGAGTCAGAGTCCTGCCCGGCTGCGTGAACAACATTATGCAGGCACTGCAGCGCACCTTGATGTCACGGATGCCCTGCGTCACGGGTCTGAAGCTTAACAGCAGCTCAGACAGGGCGCCAGACACCAGCACGAACGCCGTGGGCGCGACCTGCGCATGAGCAAGCAACAGAGAAAGCACTTGGTTGGAGGTGGGCGGTTGGCCAAGCGGCGCTCCTGTCCTTGATGGTCCATTCTTGCATACCTGCAGCTCGTCGGGGTGCGAGGAGTAGCAGGCGACGCGACGTGTGGTGTGTGCACCACGCACCACCACCGATGTCTGGCTCGTCTGCCCGATGACGGCGCGCATGTCCACCTTGCGCAGGCAGTGCACAAACACCTGCGCAGCAGCACAGCAGCACAGTGTCACTTTGCTGGCCCCAAGCACACTGTCCCAGATGACAGGTACATTCAGGTCAGCACGCAAGCTTGAAGGCAAGTCAATTGACTTGAACCAGATTGTCTTGGGCGCGGTAAGTCACGCGCGCAATCATAAGAGCGTCCAGTGCAAGAGTGCTCTAAGTACTCCGGGCAGGGTCCCTGGGCCATCCACCCACCTGCCAAATCTCCACGGGCCGTGCCAGCAGGCGGTCCAGGTACAGCAGCACGTAGAAGTGCGTGACCTCGGGCGCACCGCTGCACTTGTACTTGACATACACCTGCAGTCAGGGCCAGTGCACAGGCCATGGGCAGGATAGAGCCAAGGTTGGCAACGCAGCATCAATGCACTGACCGCAAGTTATCCTGTCATGCCATGTGATCGTGGTACGAACGCAGTACCTGCCTAACTGCCAGAATCAATCGTTAAATAATGAAAAGTTCAACTCAACAGAAGTTCGTAGTCAGGAAGTGGCCATAGCCTGTGTTCAAGCGGCTGCTCCCCCTTTCAGGCCAGTAAGCATGCAGAATCTCATAGGTTCTACCGCACACATTCCTCCCTACCCCTAACCAACAAGCACTCACCTCGTCACGCTCGTTGGAGCCTCCTACCAGGCCGCTGGAACCAGCTCCCACGATGATGTCTGGGTGAGAGCACGCCACCGCCAGGCCCCGCAGTCCCCCTCCCGCAAAGGTGGTCTCGGATCCTGGAAGCGCCTTTATCTTGACGGTCTGGCGCATGAGGGAGTGCTCTGGCTGGTAGAACCTGTTGGGCAGAGGGTGGGGTGGGTGGGTGTGAAACGGACGGAGGTTTCTCTGTCGTGACAGCTGTTGAAGCAGTTTGAATTCAAGCAACCGCGACACTTGACTAGGCAGCTGTCGGTCAGCGCCTGCATGCAGTGTACATGCCAGCAAGCCATCGCAGGTGCAGCACACACCTGAAGGTGCGATCGATGATGAGCGGCCTTGGCACCACCTGCAGCTCCAGGACAATGATTGCATGGTCATGAGCAACAGACACCAGCTCAATCGTCACCACGTGGCCCTGGTCGCTGCCCGATGACTGCTGCTGCTGGGCTGCTGCGGCCGCGTCCTGCATGGACTTTCGCGCGGTGGAGAGCACGGAGCCGTCGGTCGGTGCCTGCGTGACGCCCTCGCGCGGCGCCGTATAGCCGACGGGCGGCTCGAAGGACTGCAGCTTGAAGGGGATGGTGATGCGCTCATGCGCCTGCGCAGGGCAGAATCAGCGAGCAGCAGAGCATTGCAAGGCGCTGTCAGCAGGCACCATTCCACAGTACACAGGGGTGTGCATCGGCGGTTGGAGGCCACAGGCCGTCTAACTCGTGCTGCACCTCCACTCAATGTCGGGCGAGGGCATGGCTCCATGCAAAAGCCGCACACCTGCAGGTAGATCCTGTTGCCAGCCATGAGCTCCTGCTCTAAGTGGCCCACGGGCTGCGTGGGGTTGCCGAAGAAACGCGCGTTGGCCGCCCGCAGCGCTCGGTACTCCTCCATGCGCGTCAGCACGCACAGCTCATGCGGGTGGCTGATGTGCACCTCAAACACCTGCACCAGCCGCCAGTCAGCAGATGGGCCAGTGAGTGGCAGGCCCGTGGTGGCAGTGCAACCCCTCCCTGCAGCAGTCCCCAACGCCCCATGTGGAAGATATTCAACAGTATGCAGCGCAACGGGAAGGCCCTTTCAAGGTTCCTCTCGCCCTCCTTTCTCCACTCTCCCCCTCCCCAAATTTCCTCCCTGATGCCCTGCCCTGCCCCCTGTTCACCCCTTGCTCGAACCCCGCGAGCCACTCACCATCTCCTGCCCGAAGGGGTTCACGAACTCATGCTCGTACACCACAACCTCGCCGTAGCCAGGCCGCAGCACCCTCGTGACGACCATGTCCTGACGCAGCCTGTCGCGGATGATGGAGTCCTTCTGGCGAGCCCGCGCGCTGGTCAGGTCTGTCAGCAGCTGCTTCTGCACGCGGCGGTACTGGGCCTCACGGGGCCTCGACTCGCCCTGGCCGGGCGCCTGGACGATGGAAATTGGGAGGGCAGCAGGCAGTATATCTGTACCAGCGCGTCTCGCCAAGCCACTGGTTAGCAACTGTACATGAAAACATGTGATCTTGACGCGTTATTTGGCCAACTAACGTCCCTCCCAGCATCAACCCCACAAACAGATGTGTGTGGAGTCGAATTGTGGACTCTGATACAACCCTCTCGCCCCCTGTCGCTCTGCCACTTGGGGCCGGCGTGCAGGCAAGTACCTGTGCGCTCGACCGTGTGTGTGCATCGTCCGCACACCGGGAGGCCAAGCTACTCCACACCGAAACCCACCCACGCACCCTCGGGAGGTCGCCGTCCTCCAGCGATTTGAGCACGTCCTGCATGACGCCCAGCCGCGTGCTCTTGTTGTGCTCCTTTTCCAGGATGTGCATCTTCACCTCCTCCGGCAGCTGCTTGCCGCCGTCCGTGACGACGCTGATGCCACCGTCGAGCGCCGAACCGCCGCCGTGGACGGGGCTACCGCCACCGCGGATGGGGCTGCCGGTGTCACCGTGCCTGCCAGGTGAGCCGAAGCGCACCCCGCCGCGCGGCGGGGACGGCGACGCCGTGCGGGGGTCGAGCGGCACGCGCCGCTTTCCGCCCCGCCCCTGGTCATCCAGCTCCGACAGGAACTGCTCGCCGTGGTGGCCTGCAGCCGCTGGGTTGTGCATCAGCACGTCTGTGCGGACCAGGCGCCCAGGGGGGAATGGTGGCAGGGGTGTCAGATCAGGGTGCCACCCAAGGGTGGAGTGATTGAGGGAGGGGAGGATGGTTGGCAAGGTGGGGCGTGTGGATCAACATACGCAGGCCGTGGGATGGGTGGGGGCCAGGGGGGTATGATCAGGGCCAAAAGGCAGGCCATCTAGCAGGGGGCTAGGGACGACAGCTCAAGGACACGGTGGGAGCCTAGAAGCGGGAGGCAAGATGGAAGTCGGAGCCAAGCGCCACTTTATGCCCTCAATGCAGCCACTGCATCGCCCAGACGCTTGCCAACACGCGACCAACATCACCGCCACCGATTCCGTCACCACTGCAGCCTCCTCTCCAGGGCGCTGGCCACACAGGAGCCAAGCAGAGCGCGCCCAACCACTCTTTGCAGACATCAACGCACCGTATTCGCCGTTGGCCAGCTCCTTGGAGATGGGTCCCTTGATCGTCCAGGCGGGGCGGGCGCGCACCCGCACCTTGCGGCCAGGGCCCTTCTGGTTGGCCACCGAGGCGGGCTGCTTCCTGCGGACACGGAGCACAGCACAGCAGCAGGGCTGCATGTGACATGCTGCTGTCTTGCCTTGGGAGTGAAGGGCTTGATGACCATGGGGCTGATTACCACCTTCAAGCGTGCTGTTTGGCAATGGCAGTTTCATCCTCAACAACTGCATGCAGCGCCTGCCTGCAAGATCCAACCAGTCTGACCGAAGCCAAGCCTGCTCAGCAGCGCTCACCCCAGGTTGCGCGGCTCGCGGCCAATGTTGATGACGCGCATGACCACAGAGCCCTTTGACACCACCGTCGGCTTGCTCGAGTCCGTCGGGGATCGCGCCGGCTGCGCCAGCAGCGCGTCGGGCAGCACGTCGCTGTTGTCCATGACGGGAAGCTCAACCAGCACCTCGGCGAAGTCCCGCCCTTGGCGCAGCAGGCTCTGCAGGTTGACGGCCACCGTTCCGATCTGCGGAGCGTGGGTAGTAGGCGGGGTGCAAGCGGGTCAGCGCACATGCTGTCATGTGCAACACATAATGCCCTTGCCTCCCCCTTGTGCAATGGTGAATGGTGAATGGAAGAAGATGCTTGCTTGCTACATAACAGGCGCCAGGAACATACTCTGTGTGCAGGGTGACGCACAAGTCTGCGCCTTGATCGGGCATCAAGCAGCAGGCCTGGTAGTCTGCACGCCAGGCGGCAGCCCACTCCCCCGCACCTGAAGCAGCGACTCGCCATCCCACACATCGATGCTGAGGGTCTTGGAGGACAGGTACTGCGCAAAATGCATGGCGCCCTCAAACGCCGCCTGGTCTGCGGTCTGGCCGGAGGGTAGCGCCTCCAGGGTAGGGTCAACAATGTACTTGACGGTCACACCTGCGCGGGTGCACAGGGTTTCAAATTCAAGCATCTGTCAGGGCCGCGACCACAGGGGCGCCATCAGACGTACTGCGCCTTGACCAGGCAGCGCGAGGCTGTACTTCTGCAGCCCCTTGGCCGTCGCACCTGCGCCCTTGCGCGTCGGGTGGTTGGTGACGAGGATGCGCGTCGCGTTGATGGTGGTCGGGTCGGGCGCGGCCATGCCCTCGGGCATGTGGTCGCTGCCAGCCCTGGGCTGCTGCAGCTGCGCCGGGTTGGGCTGCACCAGGTATGACATGACGGTGGTGGTGGGCGCAAAGTGGTAGAACTGGAAGGTGAAGTACATGGACTGCACGTTGACCGGCGCATTGAGCGTGTCATGGTGCCTGGGCAGTGAAGCGGAGGGGGATGGCGCTTTCAGCGCACTGCGTCAAAGGAAAGCAGCCAGCTGAAAACGATGCGAGAAACTGTTGTGGCTCCCATGGCTGCACTAAAGCACTGAAGTTGGCCTCACTAGGGCCCTCAACTCCTCTGAGACTCATAGCTGGGCTGAAGAGACTGTTTGTGTTCTACAGGCAAACACCATAAGGAGCTTCAAGCGTGCAGAGCAATGCCCATAAGCAGCCTGCCGCTTCCGCCCAACTTCTCTTGTCCCCCCCTGGTTTCCCTTCAGGCACACACGTCTTTCCACGTTACAGGGTGGTCACCCGCCTCACCTGAAGGCCAGGAACTGGATCACGATGTCGCTCGCCAAACGCGGGTCCCTGGCCTCAATGCTGAGGTCAATGGCGGTGCCCGGAGGGCCTCGCGGGCCACCCCGCCTGCGCAGCAGCTCCTGCACGTCGTCCGGCAGGCCCTCCAGCATGCCTGTGTCATGGTAACATTGTGTGTCAGCGAGGAATTTGCGTCGGTATGCTGTCGAAGCAAGCAGAGCAATCCCTCAAACCACCCTTGCAAACAGTGGACTGCACGTGAGTACCTACCTCCCTGCCAACCCCCCAGCGCCA